>PVHX01001700.1:0-67509 GCA_004024805.1 Geosciurus inauris
GTGGTCTGTTTAAAATTACTTTCTTTTGACTTTAAGAATATAGCATTATAGATGGGCTTGGTGGCACATGCCTGTAATCCCAGCAGCTCTGGAGGCTGAGGCAGGAGGATTGCAAGTTCGAAGCCAGCCTCAGCAAAAGTGAGGCACTAAGCAACTCAATGAGGACTCTATCTCTATATAAAATACAAAATAGGCCTGGGGATGGCTCAGTGGTGGAGTGCCCTCTGAGTTCAATCCCAAGTACCAAAAAAAAAAAAAGAAAAGAAAGAATATAGCATTATAATTTTATAATTATGTTTTAGATTTGCCATGCTTTACTGTTCTTTATATATACTTTCAGTGTTGAAAGTGTTCCTTTTAAATATTAAGGTAACAATAATTTTTTTTAAAAAAGGTAATAGAAAAGTTTTCATTTAATAAAATTAGCTAATTTTCCAACTAAAAATAATAAATTCTGTTAATGGGATGCCAGTATATATAATTATCAGTAATGGTAATGTTAAATGAATTCACTAAAAGTTGTTGAATGGTACTGATTTGTTTTGAAACTAATTTTTTATCAGTGTTAGTTTTTAGACTTTTATGAATATTATAAGTGGAGCTAGTAAATAATTTCTCTACTTTGGTTTTGTAAACTTGATGTTTCTGCAAGATTCACCTTTAATTATTTTTATATTGCTAGAACATTCTTGAAGATTTTCTTCTTTGCCATTTTTCTTTAGCTGTAAAATAGCTTAAATGTAATTAAATATGTACCTTAGTAATAAAAAAGTTGTATTTTTTCTAATGTGTGTTTCCATGATTTGAAATTAAGAGTACCCACAATTTTATTTTCAGTGTCTAATGTAAAATTGAATAAGAAACACATGTGACTGATCTTTGTTTTTTAGGAATTACATGTAGGTGAAAACCAGATTGAAACATTAGGAGCAGAACATCTTAAGCATTTGAATTCCATGCTTGTGCTAGACCTTAGGGATAACAAGTTAAAATCTGTTCCAGATGAAATTACACTACTACAGTCTTTGGAAAGGCTTGACTTAAGCAACAATGATATTAGTAGGTAAGTTTATAGATCAAATTAATAGAAATTGTATCTGTATATAGTTATAATTTATTAATTAAAATTTTTTTAAAAAATGCATGAGATTCTTTTATAAATCTTGAATTCACTGAATATTTATTGAACAGATAGTATCTACAAAGAAAGATTAATTAGATTTTGTCCTTGGCAGCTAGCTTGCTTGATATGTCTATAGAAGCAGAAGCAAGTTACTGTAATTCATTAGAGCTAAAGTCTAAGTAGACTGGATTTTTTTTTTTGTACTGGGGATTGAACTCAGGGGCACTCGACCACTGAGCCACATCTCCAGCCCTATTTTGTGTTTTATGTAGAGACAGGGTCTCACTGAGTTGCTTGCTTAGCGCCTCGCTGTTGCTGAGGTTGGCTTTGAACTCGCGATTCTCCTGTCTCAGCCTCCCTAAGTGCTGGGATTATAGGCTTGAGCCACCGCGCCTGGCTTGACACATTTTTTTATTGATGCATTATAGTTGTACTTTATTATAGTACTTAATGGTGGGAGTTATTGTTGTGTATTCATACAAGCACACAATATAACAATATTATTTGGCCATTACAACTCCTAGGAGTTGGATTTTTATGTGTTTTTTCACTGCACTGTCTCTAACTCCTAGATCAGTGCCTTTGGCACATAGAAGATGCTTCATAAATGTTTCTTGGATTTGTTAAATGAATATAAAGCCATTAGAGAAATATAAAGTGTTTTGGAGGCTGAAAGGACTTACAATTCACTGAGAAGAATCAGGGCACACTTCATAGAAGTAACTTTTTCAGATGTTCTTCAAGACTGGAATTAGGGTAAAGTAAGTTAATTCCTAGAACATATTCACTTTCAGGATTACAACTCATCTTAGTTCTACCATGTGATCTTCATAGAATGACTAGAAGTTTCAGGTTCATGTGAAAGGTAGTGAGAATGATCCACTTGGCGGGAGGAAACCACAAACAAAACTTTGGGAATTCTAAATAAGATGCATGTAGGGAGCTTGTGAAAATTCAGGGCTTGAAAACTAAGTTGAGCCATATAGAAGAGACCTTTGAAGAATCAGTTTTCATTTGTTAAGTGCTATATGAAGACTATGAACAGGGTTAATTTGAGTATAATATTAAAATAATAACAATAATACATTGAAGAGGATTTTGTAGATAGGAAATCTAAATAAAGCTGTTATTTTAGTAGTTATCATTAGGGAACACTAATTATACTCAACTTCTTACATTGCCAGTTGTATAGATTTCTCTTCTGTAATGAGGAACTAAATTGTGATAGCAATGGGAATGAAAAGAAAAGGGCATACGTGTGATGAATTAGAATAAATTGTATTTAGCAGCTGACTGGTTATGTTGGACATGGAGGGGAGCAGAGTAGTGAGCAAAGAATCATAAAATGTCATAGAACCATCACATTTAGAAATGGAATTATTTTATATATAAAGACTCAGATCATATATTAACTAGATGTCTAAAGTTTTAAGTTTGAATGCCAGAAATACAGGGTACTATTCACAGAAGAAGAAAAAAATAGGCAAGGCAGATTTTCCTTTTTTTTTTGGTACTGGAGATTGAACTCAGGGGCACTCAACCACTGAGCCACATCCCCAGCCCTATTTTGGTTTTATGTAGAGACAGGGTCTCACTGAGTTGCTTAGCACCTTGTCCTTGCTGAGGCTGGCTTTGAACTCGCGATTCTCCTGTCTCAGCCTCCCTAAGTGCTGGGATTACAGGCTTGCGCCACTGCACCCAGCTGCAGATTTTCTTTTATGTGTATATTTTAATAAATATTTTTTGAAAGTCACATTTGTTTCCACAGTGTACATATGGCATATTTGGGTCATAGATTTGAATACTTGGATAATGATCACCGTTTTACACATGTATAATAGAATTAATCAGTGACCTGGATATCTATAAAAGTGCCTTGTCTTACAATTAATGAATAAAATGATCTGTTGCTTCTTACAAATATTGACATGTATAATTTTCTCCGTGGCAATTTTATTTAATCTACTGCATAAGAGCAGTAGGAAGCAAATGTTTAAAACAAAGACTAAATAATTGGTACAAATTTTTTTAAAGTCAGGAAATATATTTCAGTTTTCTTGATAACAGAAGATATATTCATATGTATTCTCCTCTTTCTCCAGAGCTCTGGAGATAAAGGGTCTACGACATAATCATATTTGAGTATATTTTTAGGTGTTTTTTCCCCTTTCTCAAAGTTCTGAGATACTAATAATAATTCTTGTCATTTTCCATCCCTTCAAATTTTCTTCTAACTAAAATAATGGTTCCTAACACTGTTGTTACTAGAATAGTTTGTATAAAATAAAAATACCAAATCATTCATCTACTTGAGAAGCTTTCATAGTTTTCCATTGCCGTAACACAGTTTCCCCAAATATGGCTATGTATTAGAATCATTTAAAAAGCATTAATTAAGGGGAAAATATAATACAGATTTTGAGGCACCAATTAATTAGAATCTCTTACAATGAAACCCTACAATTTGTTTGTTTTATTTTGTTTAAAACAATTTCTGGGAAGATTTTGGTGCATCTGGTCCTCAAACCAGTAAGTGGGAACTACTGTCTTGAAAGATAAAGTCCAGAATTTCTAGTAAAACATTCAAGGGTATCTGAAACTCAAACTACTTTCATTTGCTTCTTTCTTTCACTATTAGAGGTATCCTGCTTTCTGACTACATCAAACTATAGATACACCAACCCTTCATTTTGTTCCTTTATCCTAAAGTGCCCTTTTCCTGCCTTAATGCCCAAAGGAATCCATTCATTTTAACCCTAAATCCAGGTGTTGCTACTCCCTTCTCCCCCTTTCTTTTTGTTTCTATTCTCATAGCAACTTTACTTGTTTAGGTTTTTTTTTTTAATTTTATATATTTTTATATCATGTTCTTTTTTGATATGTAATTTACATACATTAAAAGCATATAATTTGATGACTTTTGGCAAATGTATACATTGTATAACCATTGTCACAGTCATGTAGAAAACATGTCTTCCCAAGAATTTTCTTATACCTTTTGCCATCAATTCCCTTTCCATTCTGCTAACTAGTAAAGGCATTCTTTTTGCCTTTTTTTAGAATATCATATAAATGGCTTTATGCAGTGTACAGTTTTTGTGTTTGGCTTCTTTCAGGTAGCAAAAAGTTTTTGTGATTCATTCATGTAGTTGTGTTTATATATATATAGTTCATTTTTGCTGCTTATCCTATTATGTAGATATATCACAATTGAGTCATCACTAGTTAGTTGGTGGACATTTGGGTGGTCTCTAATTTTTTTTTGCTATTGTAAACATTTGTGTGTAAGATTTTGTGTGGACATTATTATTATTATTATTTTTATTTTGGGGGCTTGGTAAACATGTAGGAAGTAGAATTGCTTACTTGTATGGTGGATGTATGTTTAATTTTAAAAGACGCCATTTTCCAAAGTGGCTGTAGTATGTTTATTGCATCCAACCCGCATCTCTCCCCAAGAAGTGCAGCCCAGACAACTCTGCAGAAGCAGCAAAGTTTATTGAGGAAGTAGGCACACAGGCCAATCGATTGGGGTCAACTCTCCTTTCCTTCAGAGAGTGACCCCGAAATGAGGGTTTCAGAGGTTATTAATAGGGTGGGCTAGCTACATGACTTAGGAAAACATGATTTGGCAGATATTCAATCTATAGTTATTTACAGTTCAACCGTGACAGCGCCTCCTATGTCCCCTTTCATTTCCTGGAACTTTAGGTAACTGGCCAGGGGGTCTGGCAGCCTGTGGTTTTGCCCCTGCATCCATGAGAAGCAAGCATAGCAAAGCATTAATCACAGAAGTACAAAGAGCAGGTTAGCTGATACATGGCAGGCCTGAGCCAGAGTGACTCCATTTTAAGTTTGGATTTTACATGTTCTCACCAGCAATATAACATATGTATCATTTGCTATATTTTGGGCATTTTTATATGTGTTTTTTTCCTTTGTTCAGTTGAAAACTTCAGAGCAAGAACTTTGTCACTACTAATTCCTAGTATTTTGTAGAAATAATAAATTTTATTGAGAGCATATATGTGTATAAATGGGTTATCTTTTTGTGTGCCAAAGACAAAATTGACTATCCTTATTGAATGAAAAATTGGGTATTTTTTCTTTTTGTCATCTTTTTCATTTAGAAATAATTTTATTTGCTTAAAGTACAAAATTAAAACATTATTAATGAAACTGGTTTAATTGCTGATTCATTAAAATTTATATTGTTAACATTTCCTTTTTAGCACTAGTTATAATTTAGTAAATATTTGTAGCTAACATTTTTTTAGCAATTTTATTATGATAACTTTCTTTTACATATTTTGCATTTATCTTGGGAAAAAATTTTAGGCCTACATTAGGCCTTCTTTGAGACTATTACATAATATGTTGTTTTTATATAAAAATTTGTTATGTTATTTTTATATAAAATATAGTTAATTATTTGGTTGGTGTAGACTTATATTTAATGTTTTCCCTGAAATCAATTTAATCTTTTGTAGTCTGCCCTGTTCATTGGGAAACCTACGTTTGAAATTCCTGGCACTAGAAGGAAATCCTTTGAGAACCATTCGGAGAGAAATTATAAATGTAACTATTTAGAATTCAACTCTTTATTTTTAAATTGAATTGTAGATATATATGTTGATCTGTAAAACTACAAGGTATATCTTGGTGAATGTATGTCTTTGTTTCTGCCCTTTCAGAAGGGAACTCAAGAAGTTCTAAAATATCTACGAAGTAAGATCAAAGGTACTTTTCTATTTTCTTCTATACTTTAAAGGATTATATGAAAGGTGTTGAAATATTAATAGTACAGAAATTTCAATGTACTTGATATGGATATTTAGAAAGAATAGTTCCTGGAAGTTGTGGCTGTTTTGTATCCACATAGCCATAATAATGCTGAGATTATAAAAAAGCTTTAAACTCTTAACAGTAGTGTTCTATCTCTAATCTCTTTAATTTAAAATCTACCAATTATAAAATATCATAACAAATCTTTAATAAAGTACCTAGTACTTTAACTTTGAAAAAGGAGTATAACTGTATTTTCAGGATATAACATATAAGTTCCATTAACTTGTAAATATATTAACAGGTAGTTGAGTACTTACTATCCATGCACAGTTTTGCTAAATTCTGACAAAAATGAAGAAAAAACATTATTAGGTATGTTAGTATAATGTGGAAATGTGTCAAAAATGTAGTACTATAAATTTAATTCATTTTTAAAATATTAAATTTTTTGTGTTTCACTAAAAATGTGATATATCCCAGTTTTTATTTCATATCTGTCATCATAGCATAAAGAACAAAATTAGGGGCCCAGTGCTGTGGCACACGTCCGTAATCCCAGCAGCTCTGAAGGCTGAGGCAGGAGGATCACGAGTTCAAAGCTAGCCTCAGCAAAAGCTAGGCGCTAAGCAACTCTTAATAAAATACAAAATAGGGCTGGGGATGTGGCTTAGTGGTGGAATGCCCCTGAGTTCAATCCCCAGTAGCCCGTCCCCACCTCCCTCTCACCCCCCTAAAAAAAGAACAAAATTAGTTGTGCCAATGTATTGCTATGTAACAATTGCTCTAAAACTTAGTGGCCAGGTGAAATAGCTGTTAATTTAGTTTACAGTTTTGTGCTTTATGCACAGCCTGGCCTGGTGCTGTGTTCCCAATTAGCCTATGTTAAATGAGTAAGATAAGTTTATTCTTCAGCAATTTCTTTTTTTGTACTACAGATTCAGCTCAGGGGTGCTTAGCCACTGAGCCACATCCCCAGCCTGTTTTTGTTTGTTTTATTTTGGGTCTTTGTTTGGCAGGGTCTTGTTAAGTTGCTTAGGGCCTTGCTAAATTGCTGAGGTTGGCTTTTGAACTTGGAATCCTCCTACCTTAGCCTCCTAAGCCTCTAGGATTACAGGACTGTGCCACTGCACCTGCAAGTGATTTCTATTTTCCACCTTCATTGTCAGATAAAGTATTAAAATAATTTTTGAAAAAAAAAAATTATTGCCTATCAATGAAATAATTTCCTTTCTTCTCCAGATAGGCTTTTTTCTCTAGAAAATATAGATTATTCTGACATGAACTTGTTAGAGGTCATGTCAGAATAATCAAATTTTTATGGACACAAAAAGCCTGGATGAATTTAACACAGATTACATTTATGTACCAAGCTTTCTGTTAAGTAACCTTTACTCAAAGATCAGTAAGGAAATCCATGCATGCAATTTTATTCTCTCCAGAAACATCACAAAAGAAGTTAGGGATGGAAAATTTTAATGTAAGAACTGGGGGAAAAAATGTCAACAAAAATTTGGAAGTTGGAAATAAGTTATCTTTTTCTCTTTTCTTTTTTTGTGGTGCTGGGGATTGAACCTAACCTAAAGCTTGGTCCTTGTCCGCAGTGCGAATTAATGCCAATTTAATAATGAGGACATGGTTTTGAGAAAAAGGAAAAAGAAGTTTTATTGCTTTACTAGCAAAGGAGAAACACAGGTGACTCCTGTCCCTGAGGCTGTGATTGTGCTCATCTGGGAAAACAGAGGGCTTTTAAAGAAGCTATTCAAAGGCTATGTTCCAGGTGTGCCCTGATGGGGAGTCCCAGGTGCGCCCTATGGGTGTGTTGAAACTCATTTCTTAGATCCTCTGGCGTATATCTCCTTCCTGTGGTAGATGTGTTCAAGGCCAGTTAAGTAGGGGAAGAAAAGATAATAGTCTCCCTAATCTTGTTAGGGAAGGATAAAGGGGAGAAGAGAACAAAGAACACGTACCTTTAAAAATAAGCCTCATGCTGGGTGCGGTGGTGCAGGCCTGTAAGGTCAAAGCCAGTCTCAGCAATGATGAGGCACTAAGCAACTCAGTGAGACCCTGTCTCTAAATAAAACACAAAATAGGGCTGGGAATGTGGCTCAGTGGTCGAGTACCCCTGAGTTCAATACCCGGTTACCCCACCCACCCACCCAAAATAAGCCTCAGAGCAGTATTTCATACTACTTAAGAGAATTATACATCAACAAGACATAACAATCACAAACATTTATGCCCCAAACAATGGAGCATCTACATAAATCAAACAAACCCTCCTCAACTTCAAGAATCAAATAGACCACAACACAATAATACTGGGTAACTTTAAGACATCTCTCTCACTACTGGATGTATCTTCCAGACAATAACTAAACAAACTATAGAAATAAATAATATAATCAGTAATTTAGACTTAATAGACATATATAGAATACTTCATCCATCAATGACTAAATATACTTTCCTCTCAGCAGCACACAGATCCTTCTCTGATAAAGACCATGTCATGTAAGCTATCACATGTGTTGGCATACAGTTGTAATATTACCTTAATATATTTTTAGCATTTGTAGGGTTCTTTTGATAGCTCCCTTTCCATTGATATTAGTTTTTGTGTTCTTGCTCTTTTCTTGATTAGATTTGATTAGACTTGATTTTTATCATATTTTAGTTGTCCATCTCTTCTCTATTTCATATATTGATTTTCCTACTCTTATTTTTTCCTTCCTATTTAATTTGAAAATAATTTGATTGTTATTCTAGTTTCTTTATGATACAAGTACGTTAAGTCATAAATGTTCATCTGAGTATTGTTTGATCCCAGAGATCTCGATATTTTAAGCTTTTATTATCACTTATTTCAAATCACTTTTTATTTATTTTTCTTATGCTTTCTTCCTTCACTTTAGAGATATTCATAAGTGTGCCATTTAATTTTGAAATAGTTGACGTAGGGGTGGGGTTCTATATATCTTAAGGTAATTAATTTCTAATGTATTAAATCATGCAGGAAACAGTCTGCATGATTTTAAATTTTTTAAAAAGTAAAGAAACAATAAAAATAAGCCTCAGAGCAAGGAGGGCTGTATTCAAGAGGTAAAGTGGACCACTGTTCCAAACCCAGGGCCTTGTGTATGCTAGGCAAGCACTCTACCTCTGAGCCACATCCCCACACATCCCCAGCCTGGAAATAAGTCATCTTAGTTGGTTTGAGCTACAATAATAAAGTATCTTAGACTGGTAATGTACAAATAATAAAAAATGTATTATTTACTGTTTTGAAGGTAGTGAAGAAGATAAACTTGCCAGGAAATTCAGTGTTAAAATTTTGAGGACTGGTTCTTCATAGGTGATGCAATTCCATGTGCCTTCATGAAGTATCTTGTTAACTCTAGGCTTTTTGTAGATGCCCTTTATTGTGTTGAGGAAGTTCCTTTCTATTTCTTGTTTTTGAGTGTTTTCTTCATCACAAAAGGGTTTTGTCAGATGCTTTATTGCATCTACTGAGATGATCATGCGAATTTTTTTTGGAATTCTGTCATCATATGCTGTTAAATTAATTGATTTTTGGATGGCAAATAAATTTTGCATTTATAGAATAAATCCTACTTGGTTATGGTGCATAATTCTTTTTATATGTTGCTGGATTTAGTTTGCTAAAATTTTGTTAAGAATTTTTTTTAAATATTTTTTTAGTTATAGATGAACACAATAGCTTTATTTTATGTGGTGCTGAGGATCGAACCCAGTGCCTCACACATGCGAGGCAAGCACTCTACTGCTGAGCCACAAACACAGCCCCTTTGTTAAGAATTTTTATGTTCATGTGCATGAAGAGTTTTTAATCTTTTCTTGAGAAATTTTTTGTCTGGTTTGGGTATCAGGGTAATACTGTCCTTATAAAATTAGTTGGGGACATATTTCCTCCTCTTTTCCTATTAGAAAAGTTTGTGAAGTATTGGTATTAATTCTTCGAATATTTGTTTGAAATTTAGAGTGAAACCAGTAGGCCTAGAATTTTCTTTGTGGCTAGTTTCTTGAGTACTAATTCAATCTCTGCTTGTTATATACAGATTATTTCTTATTGAGGCAGTTCTAATTTTTCTAGAAGTTTATCCATTTTATCTAGGTCACCTGATTTGTTGCTTACATTTATTTATAATTTATTCTTTTTATTTTTGTAAGGGAACAGTTTGTCAGTTTTGTTAGACTTTTCAAAGAACCAGATTTCAATTTCATTGATTTCGCCTATTATTTTTTGTTCTTTGTTTTATTAATTTCTACTCTAATTATTTGTATCCTTCTTGCTTTTAGTTTGCTCTTCTTTTTCCAGTTTCTTCAAGTAGCAGCTGAGGTTATTGATTTGAAATTTTTTTTTTCATTCTTTTTATAGGCATTTACAGCTATAAATTTCCTTCTGAGCACGGCTTTAGTTGCAGCTCTTAAGTTTTAATGTATTGTGTTATTTCCATTTATATCAGTTTTTCTGATTCCTCTTTTGATGTCTTTCTTGACTCATTTGTTTGTTGATAGTATTTTAATTTTTGCTATAATGTGTTCCTAACATATAATTTGTTTTAAAGAGTATTTTGTCTAATACTTGTACAGATACTCCTGGATTTATGATGTGTTTTCATCCCGATAAAGCCATTGTATATTAAAAAGAGTGTAAGTTGAAAATGAATTTCATATATCTACCAAACATCATAGTTTAGCAATATAGTACAGCATAGCCATTCCTGTTTTCCTGTAGTTACCTTATTCCTTGGTTCTCTCTTATGATCTAATTCACCCACAGTCTGAGTTGTAGCTTTAGTAGGTACATACATCTCTTCTTTCTCCTCCTCCTCCTTCTTCATTTTTTTTTGTGGTGCTGGGGATTGAACCCAGGGCCTTGTGCATGCTAGGCAAGCACTCCACCAACTAAGCTATACAGCCCCTTCCACTGTTTTTTGTTTGTTTTGCAGTACTGGGGATTGAATCCAGGGATTCTCTACCATTGAGCTATATCCCTAGCCTGGCCTTGAACTTTGATCCTCCTGTCTCAGCCTCCCAAGTGACTGGGATGGGCATGTGCCAGTGCATCTGGATACTCTGTTGTTTTTGAGAGCCCTCATGCTGTGTTGCAAATGAAGTCAGTACCCTGGGGAAGAGATTAGGAGGTAACTGCCTTATGACCCTTTCTCTGCCCAGGCAGAATCTCTGAGCCAGTACTATGGAACTGGGAAGGGGGACAATTGCAAGCATCTCTGTGAAAGACACCCTGTCTAGGAGCTGAGAGTACTCAGTGGAGTGAGTGGCAGTAACCAGGTGTCATCTTGGTTTGCCTGTGGTTGGTTTGCTTCTCTTTGCTTTGATCTACCAGCTCCCATACCAGAGGAAGGACAGTCGGGGCCCCGGTATTCTCAATGAACCAAACCTAAGTTAGAGCCTTCATATCTATGAGTAGGAGTTGAGTGGAAGAAGGAAGCCCTCACTTCTGGACCCTTCTCACCATGAATTTCACCTGAGCTGTCAGCAGATGGGGGCAGGATAAGAAATGTTAATGCTGTTTCCAGAAAGAAAGCACTCTGGCTGGAAGCTAGAGATAAAGGGAGTCTTGCTTTTTTTTTTTTTTTCTGTATCAGAAATTGAACTCAGGGGTACCCTATTTTGTGTTTTATTTAGAGACAGGGTCTCACTGAGTTGTTTAGCACCTTGCCATTGCTGAGGCTGACTTTGAACTCACGATTCTTCTGTCTCAGCCTCCCAAAGTGCTGGGATTACAGGTGTGCGCCGCTGTGCCTATAGTTTTGATCTTAGCTACTGCCATCTGGCATATTATTTCTGCCTCTTTAGACTGAGAGAGGGGAGGAAGAAAACATTCTTGGTTCAAATATCACACATACTCATCTCACTGAATCTTCATAGACTTTATTGAACAGAGGTTTTTTTCATTTGATGTTTACTCTCAGGATCATTTACACAGGCTGTATATGGTTGTTTTTGTTGCTGTTTTATACTTGTCACCAGTTTTTCTGGGGAGCAGGTTAGCAGAGTTCCTTAAGTTGTCTTGACATAAGTTGATCTTTGGGAATGTATTTTCTCTCTGGATTTTATATAGGAAAACAAAAATTAGAGGAAACCAGCAATCTTCCACAGTAAGCAATAATTTAAAGTCCACTGGTCAAGTGCTAGTTGTTTTAGTCTGCTTTACCTTGCTATGACAAATACATGAGAAAAATGACTTAAAGAGGGAAACATTTATTTTGGCTTATGGTTTCAGTTTTCTGTCCACGTGTTGTGGTTTGGGTATGAGGTGTCCCCCCAAAGGTCCTATGATATTCAGAGGTAAAATTATTGGATTGTGAGAGCTATAATCTAATTAGTCCATCCCAGATGGAATGGGCAAACCAGGTGGTAACTGAGCAAGTAGGTGTGGCTGGGGTGGGAGTCACTGGGGAGGTGCCCTAGAAGGGTTCATCTTCCCTATGGTTCCATCTGCTTTTCTCTCTCTGCCTCTTGACATCCTCCTCCACTGTGCCTTTGGCCATAATATTCTGCTTCACCTCAGGCCCAGCAATGGAGCCTGCCTACCATGGACTGAATCCCCTGAAACCATGAATGAAAATAAACTTTTGCTCCTCTAAGTTGTTCTTATCAGGTTTGGTTTTGGTTTTTGGTACCGGGGCACTTGACCACTGAGCCATATTCCCAGCCCTTTTTTTATATTTTATTTTGAGACAGAGTCTCATTGAATTGCTTAGCACCTCACTGTTGCTGAGGCTGGCTTTGAACTTGTGATCCTCGTGCTTCAGTCTCCCAAGCTGCTGGGATTACAGGTGTATACCACTGCGCCTGTCTCTTAACAGGTATTTTGGAAAACTAACACACCATGATTGGCTGGCTCCAAGGCAGAAACATTATGGCAGAAGGATGTGGCAGAGGAAAACTGCTGAGTTTATGGCAGCCAGGAAGGTGGAGGGAGCAGGGCAGGGACAAGATATAGTCCCCAAGGGCATGCCCCTAGTGACCTATTTCCTCTAATCATACCCCACCTGCCTACAGTTTCTACCACCTCTCAGGAGTCCATTCAAATTATCAATTTATCAGATGGATTAATTCAATGATGAGGTCAGAGCTCTCATGATCCAATCACTACCCCAAAGCCCTACCTCTGGATATTATTGCATTGGGTACTGAATCTTTAACAGGTGAGCCTTTGGGGGATATTCCAGATCCAAATCATAATACCGTAGAGTCTTTTACAGGCTTTATCTTTGTGTTCCACTTTAGTTTTTCATAGCAATTTTGTCTTTCAGTCCTTCATGTTTGTTATCCTTGTTTGTTTTTTTCACTTTCTCCTGTTAATTTTTTTTTAATTGGGGATAGGGAAATTTTTATTTTTTAAAAAAATCAACCAAAATTCAAATGCACAGAAAGCATAACTTTACTTTCTTGAGACATTCAGAAACAGAAAAAAAAATCTAATACGGCGCTTTAAAAAATAGGAAAAAATGTACAAATATTCAAAGCCTGAAAGTTATTATACTTTATAACCTTTCAGGTTGTTGCTCTTCTTGTTGCCTCTGATTGGTCATTTTGTTAACATTTTACCACTCTTCTTCTTTCCCTAGTTGTCCAGTCACATTTTTTAAAAATATTTTTTAGTTGTAGATGAGCACTATACCTTTATTTTATTCATTTATTTATATGTGTTGATGAGAATTGAACCCAGTTCCTCACACATGCTAGGCAAATGCTCTATCACTGAGCCACCACCCCAGCCCCTCCAATTACATTTTAATAACTCCTGGCAATCCATTTGTAGTTTCCAAGGCTCCAGTCTCATCTCTTTTATTTTTCTTTGTGTTTGTATGGGAGTACATATTTAAAACATGGCATTATTACTTTGGACTTCAAGACAGTTAACTTGAATTTTTGAAAGGATATGTTCACTAGGATTTTTTGATTATAATAATCATATAAAGAACAAATGTTTATGTATGATTTAAAGAGAATGTCAAATAGTGAGAATTAAAATGTTTATTTTAAATTAGACCTCAGCTTTGTATATATACAAGTGCCAAGATTGGTTTCTCATCAAAACAACTTTATTTTTTAAAAGCAGTAAGGATTTTCTTAGTAAAAATATGCTTAGTAAAGAACAGGCTGTGCTATAGTTTAGATCTGAAATATTTCCCAACGACCATATGTTAAAGACTTGATTGTCAGCCTGTGGTGCCATCTGGAGGTGGGGAAACCTTCAAGAGGTAGACAGACACTGGTTGGAGGAAGTTATGCCTTTGGGGGAATGCATTAGAAGGGGATATTGGGACCTCAATCCCCTCCTCTCTCCCTTTACTTCCTGGCCTCCATGAGATGACTAGGCTTCCTTTGACACAGATTCCTGCAGTGATGTCCTTTGCCACCACAGACCCAAACAGGGCCAAGCAACTGTGGACTGAAACCATGAGCCAAAATAAACCCTTCCTCTTTACAAGTTATTTGTCTGAGGTATTTAGTTACAGTGACAGAAAACTTCTACATCTCTAGAGGCACATATGAATCACCTGTGGAAATTATAAGAAATATAGTGCCCAGGCCAGATTTTAGCCCACTTGAACCACAATTCTGAGGTATTGGTTCCAAACTTTTTAAATAACAAAGTAAAATTGGATTTAATTGCATCTAAATTTCCTGGAATTCTTTGAGAAAAAGGCTGAATCACTTCATTTGTATTACCCCCAACCCCTTTCAGCTTAGCTTTTCTCCTTTGCTCCTTAATTTTTCTCAGTTTTAGAGGTAGAAATGGAATTGGTAAAGATTGAAGAAAGTCTTGATAATTTCATTTGAGAGATTTGGATTGAATGAGGTAAAAACATGAGGTTATGTTCCATTTAAAGTAATCTTAGAATTTTGAAAGTTACTGAAAGATACTTGTTTGTGAAACTTCAAGTGTGGTAACATTCCACAGATTCTTCAGACTTCAGTATGTGAAAGAAAAATTTTATTCACTGAAAGTTTATTTGGTTTTCTTGGTAGTTAATTTATATTCTCCAGTGTCTAGCAGAAGCCCAGTAATTCATGTAGGATTTACATACACTTTCTGCAGTGACTGTTATTCTTCTTCTCAAGGAAGAGTTAATTTTCAAGTCTCTGTTGCCCTACAAATATAACTCTAAAATTGTAATTATATTCTTAAAAATTAATCTTTTGCTAAATCCAGAGGACTTAAGCCATGCTTCAAAGATGACCATCTTTATTTTATTTTATTTTATCTTAGATGTAGTCAGTTTGATTCATTCTTTTTTTTAATATATATATTTTTATTCTAATTAGGCTTACATGACAGCAGAATGCATTTTGATTCATTGTACACAAATATTTGGAGCATGACATTTATTTCTCTGGTTGTACACAATATGGAGTTACACCATATATGCAGTCATACATGAACCTAGGGCATTGCCATCTTTATTTTTATGTTTAGATTTTAGCTGATGTTTTGTTAATTGATCCCACAGATCTCTATCTATAAAATGAGTATAATACCTTCTTGAATGATTGGCTTTTCAGGATCAGAATTTCATGAGGTGGCATGTGTGAAATTACCCTACAATGTCTGTGACTCATCTAGATAGTATTAAACATTTTTACTTTCAGATGGCTTTTATTTTTTTTTTAAACAGAATTTCAGGTAAATATGACCTCTGTTTACTCATTAATTGTTCTCTAGGTAAAAATCAATAGCCTAGGTAAATATCAATGCGCTATAAAATATCTTCTTAGGGACCAAATTTGAAGTTTACAAAAACTTAACAATCTGATATTCAAATCTTGTATGAGTTAGTTATAAGCTCATAGGATTTCCTTTTAAACAAAGAGCCTTATCAGTCCATCTTAAGCTAGAGTTGTTCAGTGAGTGTAGTTCCTAAAGTTTGTCCAGTTTATGTGAGAGATGTGTTCTATTTGTGGCTGTGGTACTGTCTGTCCAGTGTAAGTTTCTGCCAAGTCATTAAAGGCCCCAAATGGATGCTGATATGGTTTGAATAAGGGTGTTTCCTTTGAAATTAATTCTGAAATTTAATCCCCAATACAACAGTATTAAAAGTTGTGGACCTTAGGAGGTGATTGAACTGAGAAGGCCCTGCCTTCAAGGGATTGGTGCTATTATAAAGGAGTTCAAAGTTGAAGGGAGCATTCTCTCATTCTTCTGCCTTATGCAGAGACAGGACAAAGCCCTCACCAGACACTAAATGCCAGCACCTTGATCTTGGACTTCTCACAGCCTTCAGAACTGTCAGAAATAAATTTTTATTGTTTATAAGATTACCCAGTATATAGTATTTTATTATAGTAGCATAAGTGGACTAAGACAGATGATTATTCCAATTATGTCATCCTAATACCTAAGCTTAGTTATATTATTTGATTACAAAAACTGCCTTTGCTTAAGATCCATCATCTGATTCTGTGTTCTGAGTTTTTTTTTTTTTTGGGGGGGGGGGTACAGAGGATTAAACTCAGGGGTACTTGACCACTGAGCCACATCCCCAACCCTTTTTTGTATTTTATTTAGGGATAGGAACTCACTGAGTTGCTTAATGCCTCGCCATTGCTGAGGCTGGCTTTGAACTTGCAGTTCTCCTGTCTCAGTTCCCAAAGTGCTGGGATTACAGGCATGTGCCACTGCGCCCGGCAAGAACCTGAGATTGTGACTCCCTTCTGAGGTGATTACTCTCCTGGAGGGTTTACCTAGCCCTCTTAGATTGTGTAAGCCTTCCCACCACTCCACAACACACCGCTCCCACAAAAATAACCCTTCAGCATACTTCTGTCATTCTACTTACCATACCATTTTGTAATTTTTTTTCTATGTATTTTGTCCACTACACAGTTCATTTTCTGTCTTCATGTTTTCCCCATAGTAGTACCTACCAGTTAAGCTGTGCTGGATAATGCTCTAGAATTAAGAAATAAATAAGCAAGTGAACTACAGCCCTTTGCTTTTATTTCCCAGAGATGGTGGGATTTGTCAGGTTTTCTGATCACTTTCAAAACTACTAGCAGGGCTGAACAGTGTCTGTTTGCTTCTAAGGGATGAATTGAAGCCCTGAAGATAATCCTGATTGGGTAATAGTCATTCAGCTAAGTCACCCATCATGCCCTCCTAATTCACCAAATAAATCAATTTGAGAGTTTCTTAAAATAATTTTTTTCTGTATGTGATTGTCTTCTTATTTGTTAATTTTTTTCTGTATGTGATTGTCTTCTTATTTGTGTCCCTATCAGTCACTTGCACAATTTTTTTTCTCCCTGCTAACTTGTAGGATCTTCTCTTTGTTGCCATTGTTCTGAAATTTTATGATCATATACTTCAATGTGATTGTATTCATTCTATTTGGCATTTAGTGGGCTTTTTAAATTTGAAACTTTAAAAATTATTTAGGGATTTTTTTAATTAAAAAGGAAGTAAATGTACGTGTAAAAATATTAACCAATATGTGAGCATATATAATGAGAAGTAAATTTACCTTTTTACCAGTCCCCTTTCCAAATACAATAACCACTTTCTTTAGTTCTTTATGAAGGTGATTATTAAAAGTAACTCTTTGGAAATCAAGAATATGTTAATATATAATCATGGTAGTGTACATACATATTTTTAAAATAATGCTGAGTTTTGCCACTGCTTTAATATTGCCTCCTGGCTTATGTAATTTTGGCAAAGTATTATATATTCTTTCAAGTTATATGACCAAACTACTAGGAAGTTTCTAAATATGAAAGTACTCACTCAATATTTATATTTACCTTCATGTCTTTTATTTTTGTTTGATATTCTGCCATTTGTTCTGTGCTATTTTTATGCATAAAGTATTCATATTGTATTTGCATGAAAAATTTTTTTCAAAGTGGATTTTATTATTACTATTATTATTATTATTATTATTATTATTATTATTACTACTACTACTACTACTATTTTGGTACCAGGAGTTGAACCCAGGGTACACTACTACTGAGCCACATCCCTAATCCTTTTTATTTTTTATTTTGAAACAGAGTCTCACTAAGTTGTTTAGGGCTGAGGCTAAGTTGCTGAGGCTAGCTTTGAACTTGCAATCCTCTTGCCTCAGCCTCCCGAGTCACTGGGATTACAAGTGTGCACTACCACATCTGGCTGTTTTTTTAATTCACAAAAAGTATACATGTATTTAATTGTTATTGATTAATGAATGAATTATAAACTGAATGCAAGAGAAACATACTTAGTAATATTCAACAAATGTTTATTGAATGCTTACTGGGCTAAAGCAATATCAGTGAGATTAATAATTCTTAGTTTTCCTTTGGAGTGTCTTATATTTATGTTAATGAATTCTGGGACTATTTCATCTTTTTCACATTGTTGAAAATAAGCAGTTTTATTTATTTCTCTCTAGATTGTTCAGTGTTCAAGTCATTTTGCAAAAGAATCCCAAACAATCAAAAAACCCCACAGTCATTTCTTTTAAATGTGTATTGTTTTGTTTTGTTAATATTTTTAGTAGTTGTTGATGGATATTTATGTATGTATGTATGTATGTATGTATGTATTTATTTATTTATGTGTGGTGCTGAGAATTGAACCTAGTACCTCGCACACGCTAGGCAAGTGCTCTACTACTGAGCCACAACCCCAGCTCTTGTTTTGTTTTTTAAATATCATATGATGGCAGTATTAAGCAGTCTGGAATTTAGTAAAGTGGTTGATGGTGTGTGGCTATGTGATCATACATTTATGTTAGGAAAATATATTGTCACTAAAGTCTTACATTTACATTTTCTTTATTTGTTTATCCATTGATGGACACCTAGGCTTTTGCCATAATTTGGCTATTGTGAATTGTGCTACTATAAACAAGAGTTTGCATGTGTCACTATAGTATGATGACTTCAATTTTTTAAGGTAAATATCAAGAAGTGATATAGCTGGGTCTTATGGTGGTTCCATGCCTAGTCTTTTGAGGAGCTTCCATACTGATTTCCATAGTATGGAAAAATCTCAACTGATAAAATAGCTAAGAGCTTGACTACATAATTTGTTGGATTTTAAGTGATTAGGGATAATTAGCTTTATTGTATCCTAAACTGAAGCTAGGTATATTATTTGATAGATATTTGAGAGAAATACTATTTTGTTAACAAATTTCATCTTATGGACCATATTATTTTGATTAAGAGGAAGATTCTTAGATACTATGGTTATTCCATGAAGATTCTTTCTTTCTGCTAAATTTCTTTACAGTAGAATTTATCAATTGGTTTAAAGCCATATTGTAGAACTTTTATCTATTTTCACTCATATGTACTTGATGGAGATTGAGTTAATGGGAATGAAGCATGTGACTAAATGCATTCTAATAATATCTAGAAATAATGCATACTATTTGTATATATTAAGAATTTTGAAAATGACTTTGTAATATGAGTACTGGTTTTATATGCCTTTTCTTTTGCCAGATGATGGACCTAGCCAAAGTGACTCTGTTACTGAGACTGCCATGACACTACCAAGTGAATCCAGAGTCAATATACATGCTATCATTGCATTAAAAATATTAGACTATAGGTATGTAATTCATTTTTTCCCCTCTTTCCTCATTTTTTTATTGGTGCATTATAGCTGTATATAATGGAGAGATTCTTTGTTACATTTTCATACATGCACACAATAGAACAGTATTATTTGGCCAATGATGTTCCCCAATATTTCTCCCCTCCCTCCCCGCTTCCTCCTTCCCTCCTTCCCTTTACTGATCTCCCTTTTATTTTCATGAAATTCCCACCCTCCCTTTCTTTTCCTTTGTCCTCTCTAGCTTCCACATATAAGAGAAAACATATGACCCTTGACCATCTGAGTTTGGCTTATTTTGCTTAACATAATGGTCTCTAGTTCCATATATTTTTCTACAAATGACAAAATTTCATTTTTATTTATGGCTGGATAAAATTCCATTGTGTAAATAAACCACATTTTCTTTATCCATTCATCCACTGATGGACACCTAGGCTTTTCTGTAATTTGGCTATTGTGAATTGCACTGCTATAAATACGGGTATACATGTGTCACTATATAGTATGATGACTTTAATTCTTTAAGATAAATATCAAGAAGTGATATTTAGCTGGGTCTTATGATGGTTCCATGCCTAGTCTTTTGAGGAGCTTGCATACTGATTTCATAGTGGTTGTACTAATTTACAGTGCCATCAACTGTATAGAAGTGTTCCTTTTTGTTCACATTCTCTCTAGTATTTATTATTATTTGTATTCTTGATGACTACCATTCTGACTGGTGTGAGATGAAATCTCAGTGTAATTTTAATTTGTATTTCCCTAATTGCTAATGATGTTAGACATTTTTTCATCTATCTGTTGGCCATTTGTACGTCTGTTTAATTAATTTGCCCATTTATTAATTGGGTTATTTGGTTATTGGTGTTAAGTTTTTTGAGTTCTTTATATATTCTAGATATTAATCCTTTGTTAGAAGAGTAGCTGACAGCTGGGCGTGGTGGTATACACCTGTAATCCCAGTGGCTGTGGAGGCTGAGGCAGGAGGATTTCGAGTTTAAAGCCAGCCTCAGCAAACATGGGGCACTAAGCAACTCAGTGAGACCCTGCCTCTAAAAACAATACAAAATAGGGTTGGGGATGTGGCTCAGTGGTCAAGTACCTGAGTTCAATCCCTCAAATCCCCCTCTCCAAAAAAAGAAGAAGAGTAGCTAGCAAAGATTGTCTCCCATTCTTTAAGTTGCCTTTTCACATTCCTAATTATTTGCTTTGCTGTTCAGAAGCATTTTAATTTGATGCCATCCCATTTATTAACTCTTAGCATTATCTTCTGAGCTTTAGGGTTCCTATTGAGAAAATCATTGCCTGTGCCTTTGTGCTATAGTGTTGACCTTACATTTTCTTCTAGGAGTTGCGTAGTTTCTGATTTAATTCCTAAGTCTGTGATTCATTTTGAGTTGATTTTTGTGCAGAGTGAGAAATAAGGTATAGTTTCATTCTTCTACATGTGAATATCCAGTTTTCCTAGCACCATTTGTTAAAAAGGCTATCTTTTCTCCAATGTATGTTTTTGGCATATTTGTCAAGGAGCAGATGATTGCAGATATGTGGGTTTATCTCTGTGTATTCTATTCTGTACCATTGGTCTATGTGTCTGTTTTTATGCCAGTTCCATGCATTTTGAAGTCAGGTATTGTGATGCCTCCAGCATTGCTTTTTTGGCTTAAAATTGTTTTGGCTGGTCTTTTATTCTTCCAAATGAATTTTAGGATGTTTTTCTAGTTCTGTGAAGAATATCATTTATATTTTGATAGAGACTGCATGGAATCTATACATAGCTTTTGGTAATACGGTCATTTTAACAACAGTAATTCTTCCTATCCATGAACATGGGAGGACTTTCCATCTTCTGAGGTCTTTTTCAATTTCTTTCTTCAATGTTCTATACTTTCCATTGTAGAGATCTTTCACCTTCGTGGTTAGATCTATTCTTAGATATTTTCTTTCTTTATTTATTATTTCAAGGCTATTATGGATGAATTGTTTTTCTGATTTCTTCTTTCTCAGCAGATTCATTGTTGGCATATAGGAAAGCTATTGATTTTGGTATGTTTATTTTGTGATCTACTACTTTGCCATATTTGTTTATTAGCTTTAGCAGTCATTTGGAGTTTTTGGTGTAATTCATTTTTTTAAAAACATTACAGAACACAGGAAACTTTCAAGAAAGAATCTTCTGTTAAAGAGACAATTGGTGAATAAAAATTAATCAGAGAGCCGGGCGTGGTGGCACACGCCTGTAATTCCAGCACTTTGGGAGGCTGAGAAAATTGAGAGTTCAAAGCCAGCCTCAGCAACTGCAAGGCACTAAGCAACTCAGTGAGACCCTGTCTCTACATAAAACACAAAATGGGGCTGGGGATGTGGCTTAGGGGTCGAGTACCCAAGTTCAAGCCCTGGTACCAAAAAAAAAAAAAAAAAAATTAGAGTACCTAGAATAGCAGCAATTGCAAAAAGTGATGAAATAAATGCACATTTAAAATTATAATGAGGGGCTGAAGTTGTGGCTCAGTGGCAGAGCGCTTGCCTCGCACGTGTGAGGCACTGGGTTCGATCCTCAGCACCACATAAAAATAAGTAAACAAAATAAAGACACTGTCCATGTATAACTAAAAAAATATTTTTTAAAAAAAGTATAATGAACTTAAGCCAGGTACGGTGGCATACACCTATAATCTCAGCACTTTGGGAGGCTGAGACGGGAGAATCACGAGTTCAAAGCCAGCCTCAGCAACAGCAAGGTGCTAAGCAACTCAGTGAGACTCTGTCTCTAATCACAAAACAGGGCTGGGGATGTTACTCAGTAGTTGAGTACCCCTGAGTTCAATCCCTGATACCAAAAAAAAAAAGTATAATGAACTTAAATGCCCATTATGTGTTCTATGTTTATTATGCTTAAGAGATAGATTGTTGTGTTAATAATATTTTAATATTAAATATAAAATAATTAAAATATAATTATAAAAATAATATTAAATGTAAAATAATATAAAAGAGATAGTATCAGTAATAAAGTTCTTTGACTCAGTAATCAATATCCAGAGAGTTTTATATTGGAGGGTTAGTCTATGTTAGTGAAATAAGAGATAAGTATCATTAGTTAATGAAGATCCTGAAAAACAGGCAAAGCTTGGGAGGTCTTACCCTGTTAATTTATCTGAATATTAGTTAAATAACATGTCATAGTTATAAGGTGCTCTTATAGCAGATATATTAAAACTGAAGCCATTATAATGTTAGTATATAAATTGAGACAAAAACCTAAAAAACAATTATTTATTGTGGAAGTGTATTACATTGGGGAAAGATGATACCTTATAAAAATAAGAGATACTGTCAAGAGTTTTTGTGATTGGTTCATGTACGAGTATTGCAAGGAAAACAAGAATACTGACTCAAGTCAGATAGCTGACTGGATTTATTCAAGAATCAACACAACCATCATCAGCATCTGGCTGCTTATCCTTAATGTATCAGTAGAAGCATGTTCTCAACAGTCAAGATACAGTCTACATTTCCATTTGTTTTTCATTCATAATGTTCTCATGTCTTGTTTGCCACTCTGATGTATGTAGAAATTGCTACTCTAAGCCAAGTTTCTTTTGCCATAGTAACATAGGCAGTGTTCTTCTGTACATACATTTGTTTTCCTTTTCTCATATAACATTGTACCTTAGCATATCTTTCACATAATGTATCTGTTCAGTAGATGTTCTTGGAATCTATTAAGTACTAAATTCTATGCTGGATGCCTTGAATATAGTAATTGATGGAACAGACTTAATTCCTGCCTTAGCATTTCTTTTTTTTTTTTTTTTTTCCAATGGGATATTTTATTTATTTGGGGAGAGATGGACATGTTTATCTTCACCAGTAAAAGCCAAGCTTCTTCATGTTTTCTAAAGGCTTAGAAGTGTCTTCTCCAACCAATCCCAAGTGAGGAAATAGAACTACACACATTCCTGGCATCCCAAGGCCCAGTGCTTGCATTTGTCCAATGAGAGAATTGCCTCTTATACACAACTGTTGATAAACCCATAGTGTATTCAACACTTCTTGAATCTTCTTCAGGTCCTTTGGACAACTGCTTCTGTGATTCTTTAAAAGCTGCTTGTAAGACATAATCTATTTTTTTTTTAATTTTTATTCTTGTTTTATTTACTGCCTTAGCATTTCTTAGCTTAGAATTTCTTTTATCCTTGTCGTCCATTCTGTCCACCCTAAATGTTTTATTGAATCCTTATTCTGTGCTAGTTACTATACTAGGTACTTTCTGAATAGTATTGCATTTATCCATGCATAAATTTATAAAGTAGTATTGCTCTAAAAGTAGGATAACCATTCCTACTTTTTAAGGGCATAGATACTACAAAAGCATGAAAAAATTTATGTATTAGGTTGCCTGGATTATAACTTGGATTATATTATTGTTATGTTTGGGTTATATTATTATTTTTCTCAGATAATTTAATTGAAATCAAATATTCTTTTTAAAATATAAAATAATATCCAAACAGATATAAATGTATTCAACTAAATTCTAAAAATAGATGACTCAAGTTTGATCAGCATAAATCATTTACCAAATACCTTGAGCATTTATAATAGAAAAAATGAAAATGCTATATCTGTACAACAAAAAATGGGACACTAAAGCAGAAGTGGTAGGCATAATGACTGAAATTTTATCTGTCTTTTTTCCTATAGCTATTATGATGGCTTTCTTACTCAGTTCCATGTAATGTAGATCTTATAGTCATTCATTTGGCATTCAGTTTAAGTTTCCTTGAAGAAAATGACATTGTGTTAGGCATTAATCATTGTAAAAAAAAATGTAAGAATGATAGTTAATTATATTACCAAATTGATAAATTTACAAATGTTAAGAGTACTATATTTTCACTTGATTAAATTTATTTTATTAAAAATCCAACTGAATTTTTTTTTTAATATTTTTTTAGTTGTAGATGGACACAGTGTCTTTATTTTATTGCTTTGTATGTGGTGCTGAGGATTGAACCCAGGGCCTCATGCATGTGAGGCAAGCACTCTACCACTAAGCTACAATCCCAGCCCCCAAACTGAAAATTTTAATATTAAGAAAGTTTATGTATATGGGTACTTGCAAAAGATGTAGGATAAATAATAAGTAGCTCTTCAGATTCTAATTTTAAAGTACCAAGCCTCAGGTTAGGTAAATTGCACTCATTAATGGTAGAACCAGGAATAGTGTGTGTCATTACACTCTTCTGTCTACCTGATCACATACTAAAGGAGAGAGAAATTTGTCTAGGTGACTAACCTAAAACTAATTTAGTATAATGTTGATTAATGTTGATTTTTTTTTTTGTCTGGTACCAGGGATTGAACTCAGGGGTATTTGACCACTGAGCCCCATCCCCAGCTCTATTTTGTATTTTATTTAGAGACAGGGTCACACTGAGTTGCTTAGCACCTTGCTGTTGCTGAGGCTGGCTTTGAACTCGCGATTCTCCCGTCTCAGCCTCCCAAAGTGCTGGGATTACAGGCGTGCACCACTGCAACTGGCTAATGTTGAACTTTTAAAATTGATATACTATCCAAAGACCCAAAGAAAGTTGACACGTAACCCCTCTTATAAATTTTTTAAGAAAAGGGGCAACAACTAACTTTTAAAATTAAGGATTTTTTTAGTCAGAGGTAGACATACCCATTTAGTATCTGATTTCTAAGTTTCCTAGACTCTGAAAATATTTCTGTTTTTGTTCACATTTTAGTATGTAAATGTGCAGAAAATGTGGCACAATGTGTTGTAATACCTTTCGTTGTCTCAATTCCAAACAGTGAGCTGGTAAATTTTTATGCCATTCTTTACAAAACTTCATAATTGTTTGGAAATTTCTATAAAATATTTAAAAGCCTTCAAAAATGAAGGATGACAGGGGCTGGGGTTATGGCGCAGTGGTAGCATGCTTACCTAGCATGTGTGAGGCACTGAGTTTGCTCCTCAGCACCACATAAAAATAAAATAAAGATATTGTGTCCACCTACAACTAAAAAATAAATATTTAAAAAAATAAATATTTAAAAAATAAATATTTATATCTTTCTGAATTGCTAAGAATATTTTATTTTATACACAATTTTTCATTTAGTGATAAGCAAGCACCTTTCATTCCTGACGAAGTATTTGATGCAATAAAAAACAACATCATCACTTCTGTTAACTTTAGTAAGAATCAACTATGTGAAATTCCAAAAAGGTAAGAACTATTCATGATGCAGTTTCTCTTAAGGCATGATTTATTAATATTAGAGGAATATAGCAAAATGTCTGAGATACTTTTATTCTGAGAAGTAAACAGGATTTTTTAAACTTTGTTTCTCTTTCTTTTACATTGTAAATTTGGAAAATAGGTATTAAAGTTATTAAAATATTACATTACTTTTCCTATATAATGAAATATTAAAGGAAAATCATTAATAGACCACACATTGCTAGGTCTGTGGATTAATAGGAATTTCATTTTGGACCTTATGTTAATGAATTGCCAAGCCATGGAAATTTCCTACTGATAAAGCAAAATTGATTGAACCCTGTTAATAGTTGTTCTCTGAAAGAGTTCTTCACTTACAATTATTAGAACTCATTTGCCTTATAGTTTGTACTATTTAATACATTTTTGTTGATGCTAATTAGCAAAATCTTTAGGTTATGAAAGGAAATTAGTATATTATTGAATTTCTTTAAATGTTTGTTACCCAGCAGAAAACTATATACCCAAAGTTGATAAGTAAACTAGTGATTAATACAACTGTGAGACTGAATAAGGAACTTGGGGAACAGGGGCCATTGATTATTCTGTATCCTAGATCTTTTAAGTGTGGTTTTGATCAGGTTACATCGCTGCTCCTAGTTTCCTTACCTATGAAGTAGGAATAATAATAGTATCTGTTTATAAGAATTAAATAACAAAATCCACATACCATGTTTACTTAGGCCCAGTAAGCACTTAGATATTAAAAGGGAAAAAAATGAGGAGGTATATTGAGAAAATAGAATGGTTTTCGTCTGACTGTTCCAAAATTTTTTCATGTTTAAAATTTTTAAAAAGCTAGCCAAAGTATAAAATTCATTCTGTTTACAAAACATAGTGCAAGAAATATAGGTCCTGAAAGATGACAACTTTAAGAGCATTTATTGCAAAAGGATATATGGTCCATCTTCTGGTTGTCTCTTGTTTAAAGAACTAAAAGAATATTTTATAGAATAGTTGAGCATTTTAGATTTGCTTGCAGATAGGATGGGTTTGTTTTGGGGGGACCAGGATCAAACAAATAAGTTGGGAATAAAGGTAGATTTAAGATACGTTACCTTATTACTTTCTCATTTTATTCCACAGTCTGGTTCTTCTTGTGTAAAACATTATGTTATTTTGTTACCACAGGTATTGTGTCACTCTTTTAGCAACTTAAAAAGTCAAAGAAAAAAGATAATAAAAACATACCTTTCTTTTCAGGAATATCTAAACCATTTCCTCTCTTTCTTACATTTTAAATTTATAGTTCATACATTTAACGATATTTTCTGATTATAACAACAATATATATTCATAAGGGGACGTATGACGTAAATGAGGGGACGTATCAGTTATACTCCTATCACTGATATGTTCTGTTAACTTAAAGATACTTGATTTCAAGCAGTTCCCATCTGGAATTATACATATATATTTGTTTACCTATGTTGTAAATAACACTTTAAAAATCTAATTTACCTACATAACATAAAGTTAATTATAGCAATAAATCATTTTTTCTTTAGGCCAAATTTCCAGAAAAATTATTAAGTTAAATAATTTGACTTACAATGCATATATCTAATAACTTTTTTTAAAAGCTTTGTCAGTTATACATTGGAACTCTTACATTCCATCATCTGCACAGCATTTCACATTCATTCATTCATTCATTCTTCTTTGCTAATGTCATAGACCAAAAATGATTTAACTTTTGTTTCTTAGCAATCATATTATACTGTAATTAAAACTACTAAGCTTATACTAAGAATATACTTACTTAGAAATGTTTAATATTTCCTCTTTAAGTCTTTAATCTAAGCTGCTTAGTGGTGTCACTTGCCAAACCTACGAATTAATTTTATTTTCTTGTAATCAAAACTAAATTAACGAAATTTGAGATAATGGATACTATAAAAATGTTGACATATTTTTAAAATATTTTGAGGTAGACTGAGGATATAGCCCAGTAGTAGAGAAGTTACCTAGCATGTATGAGACCTTGAATCTAATTCTCAATACCACAAAAAATAAAAATAAAATTTTACATATATTTTTAAATTATCTATGAGTACCAGATAGAGATAGTATCATGTAACCTAAAGAAAAAACTTCTGTGATATATATATATTCAAACATTTATTTTATGGATTCAGATCATTAACAAAATAAGTGTAAAAATTTCCTAGATCTTATTTTTCTCCTTTGTGTACCACAATTGGTTTAAATGCAGAGTAAGTATATTTTAACATTAAACTTCAACATACACTTAGGATCAAATAGAAATTCTTAGACAAATGATAGTAAGGCTATTTAATTTTTTGGATTTTTATTAGTTACATATTTAAACTCTAATTTTTGTGAAAAGGTAAAACAAAATTATAATTAGAAATAATATAGGATTTTTTTTCAATTATGATCTGCTTATTGTTTTGAAGTTCTGGTAGTGAATTAAGTGCTAACATTTTTTAACAACTGTTTTTGTTTCAGGATTGTAGAACTGAAGGAAATGGTTTCTGATGTCAATCTCAGTTTTAATAAGCTTTCCTGTATATCCTTGGAGTTATGTATGCTTCAAAAATTGACTTTTTTAGATCTAAGGTACTTATTGCTACTGTTGTTTGACTTTTTCATAATTATAACTTGTCTTTAAGTTTTGCTTAACTTGTTCTTTATGTCATGTTTTCACAGGTAAGTATGGAAACTGGTCTTTTGTTTATTAACAATATTGTAAAGGAAATCTAAAATTAAGTATTAAAGAAACATTTTAATCAGACATCATTTGTAAGCACTTTATAAGTTGTAATAAGACAAAATTATTTAAAATGTTAAAAATAATAGCACATTCTTTAGATTCTGCCTAAGCTAAATTACAAATAACAAAATATTTGTAATATGAAAAATATTTACTTTGTATTGTTTATTTCCTGTAAAACCTTATAATGGCAAAGCAGCTTGCAAGGCTTCTCTTTAAGGAAGCTACTCTGTTTCGAAATAGTCCATTAAATATACAAGACTATAAGTGAAGTTAAAAAATAAATAAATAACACTTGACAACAAAAAGAAACTGTTTTAAGCTTTGTAGAAGTAATAGGAAGTTTGTTTCCAACTTGACATGATGGAGATCAGAAGTATGACAGTTCTTTAATGGTACCAATAGATGTCTCAATAGTTATTTCCTTAGAATCTTTTTTTTTTTTTTTTTGTAAACTATATCTTTATTTCTTGGGCTTTCCCATGCTTTTATATTATTTCTAGACGTGTTATCACTTGTTTAAAGAATAGCTGCTCCTGCTTTGCTCAGTGTTCAAATAACAATAAGTTATATCTTTTTAAGGCTTTGTTCTTGTACAGTTTTTTTTTTTTTTTTTTAACTTATGGGATTCAAGTAAATGTACTAACATTCCATTCCAATTAGATCTAAGGTACTTATGTGGAACTGCTTCTACATGGTGATAGCAATCATAATAAGAAAAGTGTAAAATCATATTTTAGTTCAGTAATAATGCACCTGAGGGAATGAATCCATGTCCCCATTGCTGCTGTCTATTTCTTTTTGGCCCAACCTTTTGTTTATATAAATAGGCCTGCTACTATAATACTTTCTAAGAAAAGAATGGTAATCAGCGATGGGTTATTCAACACAACTTAATACAGATAATAGTTGGAGAATAACATAACAAAAAAAGGACATAGATTGCACCACAGAAAGTGAGACTCATACACATTTGGCTTGACTTTTTATTAGTTCCTTTTAGTTATACATAATATTAGGGGTTTATTTTAACATAATTATACAATCATGGAATATAAAGGCTTGACTTTTAAACCCAAAGAAATAGGTTAGAGAAAATTAGTCTGTTTTAATAGGTCCATAGTTGGGAATAATTCTCTTAACAAATGTTTTCTGTTAGTAGTTATTCTGTCTCTGCCTTCTTATTAACTTTTCTTCTTACGTTGTTCCCAGATCCTTCCAACAATGAATAAGATTGTTTATTGCCATGTTTCACTGTAACATCTAAAAAACAAAATATTCACTGGGCAAATTGAAATTCTATACTTAGAATAGAAATGAACTTAATACCTCTTGAATAGAAAGATACAGGTTTCCAAACCTATACAATCTCTTTAACATGTTTCATTTTTTTCCTATAATGTTTCAGTTCTTCTTGGAGTAAAGAAGACATATATATGAACACTGAGAGAATATTTGTTTTGTATGGGATTACAAACATGATTTGAGGGGCCTAGATTGTGAGAAGTATTGTTGAACTCAATTTGAAAGAGTTAAGAGATTAGTTTCCAATGTTTATCCTGTTGAGTATTATTAAAAAGTTGATTTCTTTATCATTGGGTTGTATATTGGTGTTATTCAGATTGGACACACTCACCAAATGCTTGAAGCAGCATTCTCAGAATTCAGCATTAATGAGATCAGATTAGAGATTGACAAACTGATGTGCACTTTTTCTGCTCAAAAATTGAATTATAAATTAAACTCATAAAAATTTTTATTTATCTTAATCTATTTTGATTTCCAATTTAGGAATAACTTTCTAAATTCTTTGCCTGAAGAAATGAAATTGTTGATAAGACTACAATCAATCAATCTTTCCTTTAATAGGTAAGAGAACAGATAATTCTAACAGCCATTATATGGAAAATATATTGATCTTTCTTACTAGAGAAAGCAATTAAAAGAACCCATATTTTTACTTTATTTCAATATTTGGATTTTATTTCATTTTGTTTTATTTAGAATTCAGAACGATGTTGCTTTCTTAGAATTCTCACAATTGATGTCTAGCAGATTTTTTGTTCCATTTTACAATTTGTAGAAACCTGTAGCTTAGTAGAAAGACAAATACACAAATAATTTAAAGTAAGTAATTGTAATTGCTATAATGGATTGATAATCGTAATTGCTATAATGATATATAGTGCATAAGGAAAAGTCCACTGAGATTAACAGAAGGTAAAGGAGGTAGTAGCATTGAAACCGAGGCTTAAATAGACATTTGCCAGGCACTTAGGGAAAAGGCATCCCAGTTAGAGCAAATAGCATATGCTAAGGCCAAAATATATAAAAACATGGAATGTTTGATAGACTTCAAGAAATTCAGTATGCCTTGCTATATAAATTGAGGAGATAGTGGTATAGCAGAAACAGACAAAGTTGGGCATTTGAACAGTAACCAGCCCCTTAAGAGCTTTTTAAGATAAGTGAAACAGATTGTTTTTCTATAAATACTATCATGATTCTGCAGATAATTAGGGATAACTAATATTTATTAGGAGCTATTTATCTTCTGGTGCTGTGCTAAGTACATGAATCATCCCTCTGTACAAAAAATCCTATATTGTAGATCCTGTTAGTATTTCTATTTAAAAATCAAAGATTCAAAGTTAAATAATTTACTTAAGGTGTACATAGGTAGTAAGTTACAGAGCTGAGATTTGAGTCTGGGTGGTTCTGCTTCAAAAGCGGGGCTAACAACCATGGCATATTGTTTGATATAATAAAAATTGATTCTAACAGCAATTTAGTAAAACTATTAATAGCTAATATTTATTGTAACCCAGATAATGTTCTAAGGTTTTCGAATGTATTTATTTAGTCCTTAGAATAAATTTATATATTGTAGTACTATTACTGTTCCTTATGTATAGATGAAGCTAATGCATAGTAATGTTAAAATGTATACTTATTTTAATTTTTGTTCTCTCTTTTACTATTTGTATTTTGTAATGTATAATGTATACCATTATTGTCATTATTTAAAAATATATGCACTGCTCAGTTCTTTCCTAATTTTTACTTAATAGATTGAGCTATTAGTTCTCCATTGAGTTGTCTCTTGAGCTCTCGGTTGAGTTATAGTCTTGGTTATTGTGACTCTCAGTGCCACTGGGACTTCAGAGTTACCTTGAGTTTCCCCATCACTGTCACTTCTTTTGCATCCAAACAACAAAAGAAGGAAAGAAGGGCAGGATGGTGAAGAGAAAAGGCCACAGATAAAATGTTCTCCATCAGCCCTTCCTTTTCTTTGCTAGTTCAGGTTACAGTTTACCTCATACTGAAACTTAGACAGCTTGTATCCCTGAGGGGGTCCTCCATGATTTTGTTAATTGTGAGTATTGCTCTGAGAACCATCAGCCTTTCTGTTTCTTGTAGTATCCTCAGGGTGGGCTTGGATAAGGATGTCAGTATCTATGCTAGTTTGTCATCTTTTTAAGAATCTGTTGTGTACTCACAGTGGAAGCCTCAGTCAAAGCAAAATATAAATCTCAAATTTTACATAATATATTGGCAGCAACTCATAAGAAGTTAATATGAACTAAGGAAAAATACCTGCATGAAGATATTAAATAGAAAATCTGAGGAAGATTTTCTTATTTCCTGAATGAAGAGAAAAACAGGAGAATTTTTTCTAAAGTTTTGTTTGATTTTATACAATCAGTATAGTCTGTCCAATTAATGTGTATTTCAAGGTTTCCACAGTGAGTCCATTTTCTTTATTTTCTGGAAAGTTTGAATTTAGAACACACACCAAATATATTGTAAAGTACACTGATGATAATATTATTTCATGGTATAAAACTTAAGATCATCTATTTTAAGGATTTTGGCCTCTGATTCTAGTATGTTTAGGTGTTCTTTTCATGTATTAATAGATTCAAAATGCTACCTGAAGTTCTGTATCGTATCTCAGCACTTGAAACAATTCTGATTAGTAACAATCAGGTTGGATCTGTGGATCCTCAGAAAATGAAAATGATGGGAAATCTGACCACATTGGACCTTCAAAATAATGATCTCCTACAAATTCCACCAGAGCTTGGAAATTGTGTGAACTTAAGGTATACCATTCTACTGAATTTTTCCACTTATTCATTTGTTGAAGTGATTTATTGTTGTTCAGATAATCTTTTAGGAAGTGAAGTAACAAACAATAGCCTGTTAAAAATAATAATTAACAAGACTCAGAATCCCAATTTTGTTTTTCAAATTTTACCAAATATTTTTGTTTTTATATATGTATAAATATGCTGTTTATTTCTAGTAGTATTTTTCTCATCTATTTCCTTGGGGTATTTGGTGGGGGTGTTCCAGAAATTGAACCTGGGAGTGCCTAAACTCTGAGCCACATCCTCAACCCTTTTTATATTTTATTTTGAGACAGGGTGTGGCTAAGTTGCCTAGGGCCTTGCTAAGTTGCTGAGGCTGGCTTTGAACTCAGGATCATCCTACTTCAAACTCCTGAGCTGCTGGAATTATAAGCATGTGCCACCACGCCCAATTCTCATCTGTTTCTTTTGGAAACTGTCCCTATTCTTCAAGCAAAATTACTCTCTATTCTGATTTGGACTCCTATCATTTTTTTGTCCTTCTTTAGAAAAGAGATGTTCCCAATTTAAAACATTGTAAGCACCTAATAAGTGCTGGTTACGTATATATATGTAAGAGTTTAAGTTGTTAATGAAAAGCCAACTAGTTAAGTGGAATGTGTTAGAAGTATCTTTTTTTTTTAATATTTTTTAGTTGTCAGTGGATCTTTATTTTTTTTATTTATTTATGTGCGGTGCTGAAAATTGAACCCAGTGCCTCACATGTGCTAAGCAAGTGCTTTACCGCTGAACCATAACCCCAGCCCTAAAAGTATCTTAATTATTAAAAACTGCATGCTAATTGGTATATTTCAATTCACTGGGGCATCACTGGCATCTGCTGTGGTACCTCATAGTAGCAAATTATAGGAGGTAAGTATAATTGATTCTCATTATTTGCTGTAGTCATGTTCTATAAAGTTACTATGAACTGAATTAGTGAATATTGAACTATTGTTTCTGGGGGAAGTACAGGGTAAGTTTTTGCAAGAGTCTGGTCACAATATTTTCATACACCCATTGATATATAACCTTCGTTTGTGTTTCAATATAAAGACATGTTATTGTTGATTCATTAACTTTGAATTCATGGTACACAGCATTATAATTTATGCCTGACTAAAGCTTACCCTACATTTATATTTTCTCCAAAGACACATTTGTGCTTAAAGAAAACTAGATAGTACTTTAGTACTACACTTAGGGGCCATTTTTAACAGTGAATTCACCAACAGAGTAAAAAAATTTGAAAAATGTGGCAACAAATGGATCGCACAAATGACATTTGTTTACAATGTAAGAGCTGAAACAAGAAGGCAGAACCTCACCTTATGTGACTTCAATGGGGTCATACCAGTCTGGTGACTCAAATTTTCTTCTGCTCTGTGCGTGTCCCTGAATGATCTTGGAAGTGTCACACACATTGATTTTGGGGTTACAAATTTTAATGAGCAGGCAGATTTCCCAATATGAAATCTGTGAATAATGAGGTTCAACTATAATTAATTCTTTTTTCTAGAAATTCAGATATCTTTAAAAGAAACAAATATTTGAAAATATCATTCAGATAAACTGTATAGTATGGCATAAGTCCTTTGACTTTTGTTTACATAAATCTGAAGACATTACAAATTAAGTCTCTTTTAATTGAGGATATTTCATTAATTGTGTAAAGAAACAAAAGAACAAATCCTTAAATCTAAAGTGAACCTTAACCGGGCGCAGTGGCACATGCCTATAATCCTAGCACTTTGGGAGGCTGACACAGGAGAATCGTGAGTTCAAAGCCAACCTGAGTAACAGTGAGACCCTGTCTCTAAATAAAACGCAAAATAGAGCTGGGGATGGGGCTCTGTGGTTGAGTACCTGAGTTCAATCGCCGGTACAAAAAATAAATAAATAAACAAATCTAAAGTGAACTTTGTTTCCACACATAAATAGACTTTTATATGTATATCTGCTCAAAGAAGGGGGTGAAGTCAGATGTATGTTGATGTTTTGCAGGACAAACAGGACACAATACATTGATTACATTATAGTCCTTGGCACAGGCACTTGACAGTTTGCTCATTCTAATACTTGTCTAAATCTAATTCAGTCACATCAGTATATGGTTGTTATAAGATTGGGAAGAGGCTACATAGAATGGTGGTTCAAATCACAACTCCACCATTTGCAGCTGTTTTAACTTCAACAAATCTCTAAATTTGTGTTTCTTCATCTGTAAAATGAATAGTCATATCCTATAGCATAAGATTGTTAATATTGAGTCAAGGAATGTTTATTATCTTTTACATAATAGTTGTCTAACTTATGTTGTTTTGGTTATTATTTTAGTTGTAATTCCAACTATTTAAATATTCAGTTTTGAAAGGGGACAAATATGAAAAATACACGTTTTATTTGTAGAATTACAAATAAAAATTTATTTCTATAAAAAAGTCTCACTAATAGAAAATGTTGCAATTCTCAAATACTCTTTTTTTTTTTTTAGAACTTTACTACTAGATGGAAATCCATTCCGTGTTCCTCGAGCTGCCATATTAATGAAAGGAACAGCTGCTATACTGGAATATTTGAGAGACCGAATTCCTACTTAAATGGCATTTTCTAATCCCAGTCATCATGTTAATTTTTAGAAGAATATTACATTTGTTTTAGTATCATCCTAAAGGTGATTGCTATAAACAATCTTCTAGTTTCCCAGTTATCACCTAGCCATTGGTATAATTGTCCTGGGCTATTATCACTGCCAATCAATATTTTTCATTGATAACTATTCAATATTTTTTCCAAGGTGTTGTGTACATTTATAATGGTATTAACCACATACAGTCATGGAGTGTTCATACATTTTGTCTTAATGTTTTCCACAAGATTTATCCTATCCACATTCATTCCCTTAAAATTTGCAAGCACTTTCTTCAAAAGTGAATTTTTTTGTAAGATGATTTAATATTTTTATAATAATAAACATTTTTGTAGAATTGGGTTTCTTTTTTCCTATTTCTTTTTGTAATCCATACAATATAACCAGTTGACTTGAATATGAGTATTTAATTTCTACCTTTTCATTAGATATAAAACCAAAATGAATTTTATTGAATACCTTTTTTTTTTGGGTAAAAAAAGACTTCATTACTTTTGGGATATGGTTGGTTTCGGTATAAGTTTTAAATCAACATTCACTGTCTTGTTTTAATCTAGCTGGAATATTTCTTTTCTAATGATTGAGTAGATCTTTTCCCCTGTTTTATGAAATCATTTTATCAGATTTGCTAATTTCTCAAAAACAATACTCAAAGTATGATTATTGTGGAAAATAATGAAAGTGTTATTGTAACTGCTTTCACAATTTTGACTTTAAAATTTGACATTTTTTAAAGTGGTACCTTAGTATTGTTTTCATATGATAACTACTACTTTCAGATTTAGGAGAATTAGAGATTGGATCAGTAGTATTGGATTTAGGAAAACTAGAGATTGGATCAGTTAAATACTCCCCTGGGGAGTGTGAGTATTTAAACACCTTTTGCTCCTTAAGGAAAAAAAAAAAAAAACGAAGACCTTATTAATTCTATAGGTGGCAGCTACAGAAAACAACTAACAACATATACTATGTAGAAGTCTTAAAGCCAGTGTGGTATAGTGGCACACGTCTATAATCCTAGCTATGCAGGAGGCTGAGGCAAGAGGATCACCAGTTCAAAGCCAGCCTCAGCAACTTAGTGAAACCCTGTCTCCAAAATCAAGGGCTGAGGATGTAGCTCAGTGCTTGCCTAGCATGTATGAGGTCCTAGGATCAAGCCTCAGTACCAGACATACACAAAAAGAAAGAAGGGCAGGAGGGAAGAAGGAAGAAAGGAGTGACTCTTAAAATGAACTTTGTTTTAAACCCTTATTCAGCCTGTATTTGAATACTTAATATACTTGTGGGTATGTTTTAATCTAATTTGTGCATCTTTTTATTTTCAGCACCTTAATTTTAAAATTTACTTAGTCTTGATAAGATTAAATTTACAGTCATGCAGTAATTTTCTAAAAGAGAATTTGATATAGGTAAACTCAGTTTAATAAAAACTAAATATAAACATTTTTGTTTACACCAAAATTATCAGAATTAAGTTGATCAGTCATTATGACACTTACCATATAATTCTAAGTATCCAATTCAATTGCATGTTTATCGATATATAGATAAGTAACTTTTAGATGATTGAGGCATGCTTACGTAATGAAAAATCACTGCTAATAATAAGTACATGTTCATAATAAAAATTACATTTTTCAAATATTGATTACAGTGTTTGTTTTTGTTTTAAAGAAACATGCCCTTTTCATGTCACAACTCTGTTGCTAAGAAGTCTGATAGTGAACAAAAGACACTTTACAATAAGGTGACATTTTATTATTTATACAATAAAGAGACTTTTATATTATTCAAAACACTTTTTTAAATACTGAAAAAGTTGAGTACACCAAAGCCGAAAAATGGCTCTGCTATACACTGCACAGCATTATTTTAGTCCCTGTATTTTGTATCTGTACAGAAAGCATCTTCAAAATGCATTCTAATCACATTGTACACCTTTACCAATTAGTGTCAATACATAAAATAAAACTGGAGATTACAGCTTGCATTTGCAAATTAACTGACAAAGTAATTTCACTGATTCAGTAAATTTAAAATATAGATTCATAGGACTTCTTTGCACAGAAAATGAAGCAGTTTTCAAGGTTGTTATGGTCTCATACTGCAAAAAAACCATTAAGTACATTCACAATCTATGTTAATAAAGTAGTAAATATGTTCTCATTCAGTTTTATTTACATCAATATGTTGTTCAACTAAAAAGTTACTGTTAATCATGATACAATAGTCCTTTTAACACATACAAAAATGACAATTTTTATATATAATTTTAAGCTCAAAATCACAATTATCTCAAAATATTAATTACAATACAGCCATTTCAATTAAACATGTCATGATTTGATTTTTTTATAAAATGTTAAAACTTTTTTATTAAAGTAAGCAATTTGTTTTGAATTGGCTAGCATATACCCAAGTAGAAAATCTTAAATGTTAAGAGGTGTTTCCTGCCCCCTCCCACCCGAATTTGTATACAGCCACCTAGGTTAGCAAAGAGACAGAAAAGGCCCCAATTTATAAAGATTAAGCCTCTTTTGCTATACTGCTGTGGCTTGTTGGTTCTTCCTTAAAGCTTTACAAGGGGAGTATCAATAAGTGATGCAGTGAAATGCATGCATTAATATACAGTATGTCTATGTAAAATGTCAGCTTTTACTAATGCACATTAAAATGTTCACGAAGACTGCAAAAGAAGTCATAAATAAAGAAGCACTTTATCTACCAATTGCATATTGTAAACTTGAAAACTACTTATTAACATAATGGAATTTCTTTGAAATCAGGTCCCAATTCAAGTTCTTTCTCTGACTAAAGGAACTCTGGTTACTTGGCCTTAAGATGTCACTGTTGTGCTGCACATATGGTAGTGAAGTCAGGTATCCTAAAAGAATATGACTCTTGAGACTGTCTTCATTTTACTAAAATAATGACTCAAAGTTGCATCACTGCCTAGGAATTTTTCTTAAACTTACAAGAGAGTGAAATATTTCACTAACTGATTAATATGACCTCAAATTAATCTGCATTTGAGTTTTGGCACATATGAAAATACTAATTTATATAAGTGAAATTAGAACTTTATAGAATAATAAAAGTGTTATGCCCCAAAATAATGGAGGTCAAAAGTAATCAATTCAAAAAATAAAAAGTTTTACAAATACTTAACCTCAAAATAATATATAGTATCTTTTTACTTATTAAATCATTTGGAATCTTACCACTGTTCTCCTTTAGAATCACTTATGTTAGTTTAATATTTTTTTTCTGAATAGAATAAGACCATGGTTCAAATTGTGATTTACATATATCCAGCTGGGTGAGGGGTGCCCATGGGTGGTGGTCAAATGAAAAAATAACACTGTACATGCAATAATCAACAGTAATCTTGTAGTAAATTTTACAAGGTCATTTGTGATAGTCTTTAAGCAGAATTCTGTAGATTTACCTCAGATTTCCCATATTAAACTTGGAAAAAAATTCCTCCTTTATATGTAGACAATGTCACCATCCCTAAGCTTCCTTTAGTCCCTTCTGTACACTGAATACAAACTTGATTAGTTCTTCAACCTAAGTATATATGGTTGATCTTTCTCTTCATTATCTTTCTCTTCATTCCAAACAAAATAATAAGGCTTTGCATTTTACAGGAGGAAAACTGTTAAAGGGAAATGCCTAATCATCATTCAGCAGAAGTATTAAACACTTATTGCATTCCATTGACACTAGGTGTCATCAAAGCTAAAACTAAATTCCTAAGAATAAAACAACGTAAAACATCGTTTCTGACCTGAATCAGATGCCTTTCCCACATTCAAGACTAGTAAGAGTCCTCTGGGTGGAAAGACAAGTATTGAAAATAATTTATTTCAAAATAACTTATTTTCAATAGTACATTCTGAAAATAAATTAATTTTTCTAGCAAGTATGGGAACTGCTTTATATTCTTTCTGCCTGAGAGTTTCATCTTGGATTTCCTGACTAAATGAGAGATTCTTCTGTAGAGAGCCAGGGCAGTGCAAGAGGGACAGATACAGGAAATACAATGTGATTTCTTTTGTCCATTTGTCAAATGCTTTCCTTAATCCAGCTCTCTTAAAGGTCAACTGACCTGCATACTTAGGCATTATTTAACCTCATTACTTCAGCTGTGCAAAACAAATGAGCAAAGAAAAACCCTCTTATGTATACGTGTCTATACATAGACACCAAACCTGAGTCACAATAAGTTTTTAATGTAAGAAAACTTTTCTTAATGTAGGAAAATAACCTATAAAGAGCCAAAAATAGCTTTGTACAATATATGCAGCTAACTTTGAAACTTCACTGTGCTTAAGTATCCCATTTTATAACTCAGCAAAAGGGGATCATTTACATAGATAATTTTCTTGATTATAACAGATAACTACATTTTTACTTCCAGCATGTATTTTCATTCCCCTGAATTTATCAACTTTAGAAGAAAAAAATCTATACACACATTTAAATAAATCTTGTTTGATTTCGGACAAACTTCCTGTTTTTTTCTAAATGTTGAGGACATAGGAGATTTGAGTTACTAGTCCCAAGCTATGATCTATTAATAGAAACATTATTAGCAAAAATATAGACAAGAGTTGGGCCAAAGTCTGCATGAAGCTATTCTCTCCTTTTCAGGCTCCCAATCTCTTCTATCTCCGTCCTCCATTTTCTTAGGTTTCAGTAGGTTTCTTACTTTTTCATACTTGAACACCGAATTATCCCAACTGAAGCTCCCTTGCTCACATGAAGCCACCAAAGTTACAATGTCCTCTTTTCCTCACCTACATCTTTGTTCTCTCTCTCTCCTCTCCAGTAGCTCGGAGACTCGAATAATTTCTTGACCTCCCATCTGGTGCCATTTCACTAATCCTAGGAGAAAATGCTTAAATGTTCCCACTATCTTGTCATTTGATACTGATTTAAGGCTCAGTTCAGGACATACTCATTCCCTGGGCTATATGTCAGATGCATATTGAGGATATTTTTATAGAAAAATGAGTGAAACTTGCTTTTCCATGCTGACCCCTGTGGTTTGTCATTAATTATACATTAATCACTGACACTTTTGGAGAAGGAAGCCATCTGAACAAAAAGGTTAAATCCTTGCATCTGTGGTTCAATGGGAGATTTGAATACTTGTCAGTAGTTGAGGAATTCTGGGCAGTGCCTGTGAATGCTCTTTTCTCCTCGGCCAGTGAGCCTGGTTTAGGGATACGATGGGAAACGCATGCAGGAGGGGAGGGGATTTTTGGCATTAGCAAGGGAACTGTAGTCTCCTCTTGCCTGATTAATGACAGTTGCCTGAGAAGGATTTTGCATTGTGCAGAAGGCTAAAAGCAGAGTCACACTTTCTTTGCCAACAGACTTGTTGCCATGGGAACCAATGCAGAAAAATGAATATATGACGAGACACGAAGGATTAAATGTGGAAAAAATTGATAGGGAGCTGGTTGAGCAATTTGAGCATTTAGGATTTAAAGAAACAGGATGCTCCTCATGTATCCAGATCAACGAAAATGGACAAAATGACTTGGCTGGTTGCTGGTCCTAGGAGGCAGGTGTACGGAATGCAGGGAGAAAGGAATATGCATGTTGTATATAAGGGGAACTTTGTAAAATTCAGTTCCATCCCTGATAAAGCTAAGCTCTTAATCCCAAATGTTAATTAAGTATATGATCAGACATGTCCTTTGGGAAGACTTGATAAACAAAAGCAGCCTGCTGTCACAATTCTAACCTTTCCAAAGCTAGCACACACTAGCTGACAAGATTATTGAACACCTAATATTTTATTGCTGAAGCATTTTCTGGATACTCAAAAACAAAGAACAACAATAAAAAGAAACACTACAATTTACAAATACATAGCTCCCCTCCCCAACAAGGCAGCTGTTATAAGTAACTAAGAACTTAGTTTCTCATTAAGGAATAATTATTTCACTTGATAAAAGTCCTCCCTGTGTTCTCTCTTGTCATTCTGGACCTCATAGTAAACTGATCAAACTAGACTGTCGTACTCCAGGAAAATCTTTAACAGGGATTTAGAGTTTTAGTCTAATCTGAGAACTACCTGCATCCAAATCGTATTTGCTGAGGCTCCAAGGAGACTGCACGCTTCCTGTCTCCCAAACTTCCCAAAAGGCTATCTGCTAAAATTCTTTATTTAATGCCTTATCCCTATAGCTTTAGACATGATGTATATTGAAATGCAGTTTTTCCTGAGGAGACGGAAAGGTCACACTCTAGATGACTTGATTCTTTCAGAAGAGCTAATTTTCAAGTATTAGCGACGCCCTTCACCCGAAGTGCCCCTCTTCCCTCAAACACGAGGAGGAAAAATAAAAACTAGAAACAACACTCACCTGGATAGGGCCAGAGGCAATGGATAGGGCCGGAGGCCAGGAAGCAGGAGATGAACCAGTGTTGGGTTATTATCTTTAGGGTACATCTAATGGCAAATGGTCTGAATAAAATAGGCTTTTCTGCAAGAAATACACTAGGCACAGACTTCACTAGAAATGTTTTCTTACTAATGACTTCCTGATTTGTTAGAGTTCCTTACTGAAGCCTGTAACAATCTCAACAGTAAGTTCTTGAAATGTCAAAAGCCCATTAGTTTCTCTCCTTCCAAGAGTACTTAACAGAATTCTGAAATCCAAAAAAGTGCCTGAATTTTCTAAAACTTATAGTTTGAGGTAAACTTGATAATACGTCTAGGACTCTAAACAGATGTTAGATTACAGTGGTCTTGCTTATGCTAAGCAAATTTCTAATATAAATATTCCAGGAATTTTCAGCATTGGAGACTTCTAAGCTTGGTTTTTTGCAGGCAGGAATAACCTGATGAAAGACTAATCTTTATTGCTACATGAAGCCTTGTTTTTTACTAAGGACAGGTAAACAAATCTCTTTCCGAGACAGGCAAATAAAACACAATGGGGTCTTCATAAGTAGCTATGCTTTTGGATTTGTGATAGCATAAAGAGATATCTGCTTTTCATTTCTATATGATCTCTTTGTTTTTGTAGTACTGGTGAGTGAACCCAGGGGTGCTGACCTCCAATTTCTTATTTACCTCAAGACAAGTTCTTGCTAAGTTGCTTAAAGGCCTTGCTAAGTTGCTCAGGCTGGCCTTAAACTTGGCAATCCTCCTGCCTTGGGCTACCAAGTTGCTGGGATTACAGGCATGCAACACTGCCCAACTCCCTATGTCTTTCAAATCAAGCAGCTGATGCCTTGAGAAAGCTTAGCTGGTCAAGACTGAACTAAAGACTGAGCAGTTGTTGTTGTGGCTGTGCACTGATCCTCTTACTGACAGATCATACCTTGGACAAACTTGAACTTCTCCAGGGCAAGTATTTAATAATTTTACCACATCTATTCATTCCTCAGGCCATTAAAAACTTCTAACAAACCTCATAAGGTATTAAGAATTAAAATTCCGCTGCTTCAATTTTTTAAAACAATTCATTTATCCTCTTTCTCCGAGGTCACTGAAGTGGTTCTCTGCTACATCACATATACAGAGTTATAGAGAAGGTCTGGTGGGGCAGGCCATGTGGCCATTTCAGCCATCCACTTAAGTGGCATGCATCAGACATGACCTGTGTCTATCTTGTTCCAGATGCTCTATACCTTATTCACTAGAAAATTTTATCTTAGATGTTGTTAAAATTTCTACAGGTCCCATTCTGAGTTTAACACAAAGTCTCCTCCTCATAGTAGGGTGTTTGTTAACAGTAAGGAGTGTCATTTTTTTTCTTATATTTAGGTACATGATAAGTGTTTACAATATGCAAGTCTATCAAAAGTCCATACATTTTAATTTGCTATTTAAAACACAAGTGATTCTTTTAAAGCAAAGATATCAAGGGACACCAAAAGTTAACTTCTATTTTTCCCGTCCTTCAAAAATAATCCCTTCAATTTGAACATTAGCCTTTGTTATCCAACCATGAATTGTATACTCAGTCTTCAGTGTCCTCCTTCCAGGGAAGAGAAGCTGCCCATGACTCCTGCAGGTCCTCTGACTTTGACCCCTAAGGGCTACCCTCTGGAAGGACAAAGTCAAAGGCCAGTGGAAAGCTAACACTTAGCTGGTCTGTGACTCCTCCTCCCCCATAGGATTCATTCAGGGTGAGACTGTAGTTCATGTTTCCACTGTTATCTGAGACTCGTCCTGTTTGGGGAAAAAATTGTGTGTGTATATGTGTGTGTGTGTGTACACATAGACAGAACCTATCTTCCTAAGGGAATAGAAAAATGTTTCTCATCCACACTAAAGCCAAATGGAAGCATTTGCCATTTTATTAGACTGTGAGAGAAAGTGACAATACAGTGTTCTGTGCTCCCCTCCTATTTTGTTCTCACACAGCAGCATTTATTAGAATTTTCATGTGTCTGTCTTCCTACTAGACTGTGTTTCTTGAGGAAGGGACAATGGTTTATTGATATTTGTTACTTTGTTGTTCTCATAGTAGACTTTGAACTTAATCCTTTGCTCATTAAAATTTTTGGTTAAACTGGACAGCAAGAAAAAGATGCTTTTAAAATCACTGATTTTTTTTTTTTTTTAGGAGAATAAATACTAAAGACAAACCTAGGATAGTCCAGAGACTGACTTAGCTGAGAACAACTTAAACAGCTCTCTAGGATCTGCGGGTGCTCAGTGGCACAGCACCTGCATGCTCAGCATGAGCAAGGCCCTGGGTTCAATCCCCAGCAACACCACCTCCCTAAGCTATATCTGTTCACACCAGCAGGTTTTGTGAATTCTCAAAACACAAGTAATATAAGGTGTAGGTAAGCATGCTGGGAATATTCATGGAAAGTAAAAAGAGGAAAAAAGACATAGTCCCTTACCTTTGAATAGTTTATGATGATCGAGAGCCCTAGGTTGCAGATAGCAACTATAAATTTTAGGAAATATGTAGAAATGAAAAAAGAGGAGAGGGTTGATATTGAGAGAGAGAGAAAGAGAGAGAGAGAGATGGGAGAGAGAGATTAAGTTTGAACTTCTCTAGGAAATGACCACATAGATCTGCAATATCACTAGCAGTGTCTGTGGGTTTATAAAGAACACAAACTAGTGCTGGCCTCCTAGATAAATATGCCTTGATCACAAGGAGACTTTGAGATCCTATCAAGTACAAAATACTGCTAAGTCGAATGATCCCAAAAGTTTGGCTGAAAAATTATGTTCCAAAACTTGCTATTAAAGATAGCTGGTTTGAAACAAACAGGAGGACAGCCAGTAAAGACACATGTTACAAGTCAGAAACAGTTTACATAATGATAACGCAGAGGAGAAATCCAATTTGGAGAATGAGACTTGCCTACCACCTAACAATCTTTCTTTTAGGGAATTCTGGCTTATTGAACACCAATAAAGTGAAGTCTTGCTTATGGTCATCATTTACTTATCCCTGAGGGAGGTGACACAACTAGACAGTCAGCATCTTGGGCCAGTGGAGGTTTCAAAGGGTCCAGTGCATTTGACAGCTTCACCACAGCTGCTGAAGACCCTACCTAACCCAACCTCAGCAATGTTCCTGCTTGTTCTGCCTAAAAGCAAAGCTTCCTGACCTCTTCACATCATGGCATAGACAGAAAATGACAATGTTTGTGCAGCATTATGAGGCACAGATGGGTAGGAAAGTGAAAGCAATAAGTCATAAGCTTTCAGGCTCCAAGGAGATCATTGTCAGCCCAAGAGGGAACTGCGCTAGCCATTGGGTAGGAAGCACTGATCTGGAGACTGCTCCCAGGAATAAAAAATTAACCATATATGACTAAGGAGAAAAAATACTGTAGGTAATATCTGATACCAAAAATCTAGAGGTAGTATAATACCAACAGAAAATAACTACTGGAGTACCTAGAAACTTACAAGGAGTTTTCTCATCATTCTCCGTACAATTCTTCCTAATTTTCATTCTCATATTTAGTTCTCTGACTAAATCTATCAGAAGCTTATGGAATCCTAAGAAGGGATGAAAATGATGATGACATAAAAAGCCAGGCAAATAAAAAATGCCAAATGCTGTGTCCAAAAGAACAGACCCATGACAGACACTTGCTGTAATTGCTTTAAGATCTGCAGCAATATGGTGTACAAGTTAAGTTTGTTCAAGAGATACTGAAAAGAGAGGAAGCATATCTGGGAAACCAACCCAAGGTGGTTGGCTCAAGGTGACAAACTTATAAACACCACGCACCTGAGAAAGTTGAGTCCAATTGCTAAGAAAAAGCCCACTGTCCTAGTAGCTGGTGATCATGTGGCTAGAAGAAACCATTTCCTTTAGAGGAAAATGCCAGGGTATTGAGCTTTATATAAAACTTCAAGGAGGAACATCTTGTTTTCCTTCTACTTTTGTTTTCAGTTGGAAGAAAAAAATATTAAGTGGTTGGCAGAGAAATACTATATATGCACAAATAAGTAGCGTTTTGATGGGATTAGCAGAAGAGAAGCCCAGACAAGGGAGCTAGCTGAACTGGAAGGGTGAAGATATAATTAGCTTAGAAGAAGTAAACAGAAACATTTGCCTTCTTCAGCAATGATCCAGACATCAGAGGCCCTGAAATACCAAATACCTAAGAACCAAAATGGCCTAAGGACACGTGTCACCCAAGCTGCCAAGGCCCTGTGCCTTCAACATCCAGACCATCTGGCTGAAAGAAGAAAGGCCTGGGGAGACTGGAAGCTACCCCTAGAATGATTTTTGCTTTGAGATGCTTTTTGAAATAAATTCTTTATTCAGTTCATAGTTCAAAAAATCTGATTATAATATTATTCTCATTGCTTAAACTGATAATGAAAAATTATCAGTTTATAGCAGATGTCTCATTACCACCAGATGCCTGCTGAAAATAAAGCTATACAGATACACACATATTCAGATGGATCAGTTTTAGAATTATACAAAGGTTATTCTAGGCAAGCTTAGTTCTTAATGTTTAAGTTTTGTAGGACTCATTTAAATTTTAAGTAAGTTGTAGCAAATATATCCCACATATTTGGACTTAGCATACCTGAAGGAAGTGTGGATAAAATAAGGGGCAATCAACACAAAAGACTTGGAAAAACAAAAACAAGTTGGAGACCAATTAAACAGGTGGATGTGATAATTAAACTGAACAATTAAGAAATATCAAAATCTTAAAACACACATTCATTCAAGTCTTATTGAGAGCAGAGTCAATAAATGTTCTGGGTGGTTGATGCCATTGGAGAGGTTTAGTCAAATATCACAGAAATCACTTACAATAAACTCAAAGCTCTTCTATTTTTCTCATGTTTAGAGTATAGTTTCGAATTAGTTCTTTCAAAAAATATGACAAAGAGTGTTTACTAAGAATTGCATCAGTCCAACAGTCTACAAGGGGGTTGTGCTGAGTCTGTGGGTACCTAAGCCCTAGAAATGCCAAGCGCAGGTAATAAAATCTACATATTAGGCTGCCATCTAGTGGTAGATCTTTTAAACTGCAGAAACATGTTCCTTAAAAAGTATGTGGATGTGTTGGATCATATGTATGTCAGGGTAGTACATGAAGATTTGAACTCATTAATTTAAACTGAGGGTATTATTGGGTTGAAACACATGATTTGTTGCTTTATCAGTTTTATCAGGGTGTGTTAACAGAGAGACTTAGTTGCACCTGGAGGAATTTATATAAATAGCATTAACTCCTGAAGGGAGACAGAAAAGTCAGATTGTCTCAAGATCCTTTTCTGTCAGTCTTAGGACAAAACAATAATTTACCTCATTTCTTCATAGAACTTTTACCTATGTCAATATTGTCTGATATGGGACCTTGTTTCAGGAAAGTGCTCTGAAAATTTTTTATGAGGTAACTTATAGTGATTTTCCTTGTTCTGGGAGGATGCATGACTAAAAAAATTCCCAGTACATTGAAAAAACAGCTCCTAGAAATGCATAGCAATTAAACTAAATATCTTTATAATAGATGCATTATTGTCTTGAATTGACACCTGGAAGAGCTGGAGGGAGGTCAGAAACCAAGAATAGCTGAAGCATCACTCTTTTAGCCAGAAGAAAGGAGAGGGTAAGGTAGAGGAAGGGAATCCAGGGATGTCTGAAGTAGGGGTACCAGTGCCAAGAGACCAAAGGTGATTTCTTTCATTCTGTTTCTTTCCATTCCTCTTTATCAGTCTTTTATATCTCTTTTCCTCTGCTCATTCTTTCTCCCTTAATAATTTCATTTCCCATATCCAGCCCTCAGCTACTCTTACTCTTATTTACTATTCTAAAATTCTTTTACTTAAAATACCTAAAGTGCTCTTATTCTCCAATACTCTTTCCCCTTTACTATCCTAAGATAGTATCACTCTTTCAATTAATATTTCACTTTTCCATTTCATTTTTCATATCACTTTTGTTCAAGCAGACTTGGCATTCCTTTCTCATGCAAATATACAGACACTGGCCTATCAGACCAAACAGCAGGCCCTTGGGTAGTTGGAGGCAGCAGACTGTCAAAGAAGACAATGATGGAAGTTTCCTCTAAAGTAGACTCATGACCTCTAGATCTTTCTAAATTGAAAAATTTCATGAAAAGAAGATAATTAGCCAAAACAGAGAGCTAACAGTTCTCCTTATAAAAAAGGACTTGAAAAGCAGAGGCAGGATGGAAGTAATTAGTATTAGTCATATAAGCAAAATAGGAGACAACAAAGATTTGATGTATGGGAATACTCAGTTCTGAAATCCATTTGCTATGAAGCACAAATAGAAAAATATGGGACATATTTTTGAGAGAAACTAAGACAGCAATATTTTACTTGCAAGGAAATCAGGGTCTCATGAATAATAAAGTGACCATGGTTAGGTGTTAGGAGCTCATCAACCTGGGGCTCATTGTGCTAAGACACCATTTTTGTTTTAAGGGGCTGAATTCCACTTTTAGTCCTGTCAAGGAAAAAACCTAACAAAGCCAATGGCAATTTAAACATGTTCTCATTCTCCTTTGGGATCAACAGGCCAAACTGTGATACTTATAAAAATTGGGGGGCGATGGTTTAATCAAAATGATCTTGATTTTTGTATTGTCTATCTGAGTACTTAATCATACCAATTTGGGGGGAAGGTCAAATGGTGCTGGGGATTCAATTCAGGGCCTCAGGCATGCTAAGCACATGCTCTACCACTAGGATGGATCCACCCACTGTGCAACCCCAGGTCTAATCATACCAATTCTATCATAATCAAAATCATACCAATTTTGCAGTGGCCTGAGAAATTTGGCTGGAACTTATAACATTTTCACTATAGGGATACAGGAGGTGGGACCCACCCACAAAATGATGCTCAAATGCAGTGTGTATACACTGTTATGCTCAGCTGTAGCCAAAGGCCTAGGCAGAGACAATTCTTTACTCTTCTTTAGAACAGGCAGCATGAGGAAGCAGTTAAATTTCAGAGCTAAAGGGATGGGGACTCTTTCTTCCAAACTATCCTACCCCTTTTTTTCTTTCATAACTCCATTTACTCTTCTCCTCATCTCCAACTTGTGAAAATAGCATAGGCAAAGTTATATACCAAGTGCAATGTACAAAGAATCTTTAAAAAGGGTGCAAAACCAGACTCAACTACCTACCGTCCCCTTAGTTCAACAGTCATTTCACCTCAGGGCCTTGGAGACTTTGGTAAAATGAAGGAACTGGGTTTGATTATCTCTAAGATGCCAAAATCATGGCCTTCTGAGTTCAGCCTGATGTATTCATTCCTCTAAGATATTTCTGACAACTATATCCATGAATTCTTCCCAGAGGAGAAATAAAATGCAAACAAATCAAAAGGATAGATATGATGTGCTCCAATTAAGTGAACACAAGCCACTTTTTAAATGTTTTGGACAGTGTTAAGGTGCTTAGAACACATAAAAGGGATATTAAAAATAACTGCTGAAACAGCACAAAAGGTCTAAGAGAGAAGGAAGATCAGGTTAAAAGAGTTTTTGTTTTTTTCAAAACTGGGAATGGTGAATGAACTGAGAAAATACAATGTTTGTGGTTTAGGGTGATGAAAATTGAACATCAATTTCCTGTGTTTTTTTAAAATTATTTTAAAAATATTTTTTAGTTGTAGATGGACACAATATCTTTATTGATTTATTTTTATGTGGTGCTGAGGATCGAACCCAGTGCCTCACGCGTGCGAGGCAAGTGCTCTACCACTGAGCCACAATCCCAGCCCCAATTTCCTGTTTAATCCAATTATTTATTAAGTGCATTTATGTGTCAGGCCTGTCATTCATTTAAACAGTGCACAAATATTTATTGAGCATCTATTATGCTTCTGACACTAAGACAAGCATTAGGTTGTAGGGTAAGCAGAATCAAAGGGGCCCTCCTGAAGTTCTCTGCAGAAGGCCTCAGTTAAGCATTGTCTGAAACTCTCTCCAGGAGCTTACAGTTGATAGGAGAGAAAAAACAAATACCAAATAGCTGTCATTTGAGGCAGAATGTGGAGATACTACAAAATAAACAAACTGTCATAGAGCTGAGGATGAGAAATTTCTTTCCATTAAGATTAGGGAAGGCTTAATGTTTGGAGTGCTGCTCAAGCTGGATCTGAAGTCTGCGTATGACTGATAAATTAGAAAGAGAATGAGGACAGGAAAGCTTTCCAGTAGAGAAGCCAATGGGGGCAGAAACTGCAAAAGCACAGGAAAGGGGGAAGTTCTCTGTGTCTAAAACACTAAGTATACATAAGGTGAGGAGAAGATAACTCATATTCTGGGATTGAACTCTCCTTGGAAGGATAAATAGTTATCTATGATACATGGATATGTGTGATCCAACCACATACAAATAGTATTCTCATGGGATTGGGTGGAAATCTTGCAATGAAAATTTTCTTTACCTCCAAGTGAACTCCGTAAGTACAAAACGCAGTCAGCTGAAGGACAGTTCATTGCATTCCTGAGCTGCTCATGCGAACATGGGACCACTGTGCTGTGGTCACAGGAGGCACTCCACATACAAGAATGTATTCAGTGAACACCCCATGTCTGTTCAAGTGTTGACTCCATCATGTAAGGGGCACATGGACTTGGTGCTGGACCAGGTTGAGGAAGCAGCATTTCTCATTATGTTCCCTTTCCTCCTTAGGGCTTACAAACTGACAAAATTATGGCCTTTCTTGGAGATGCTAAAGGGGATTCTGGTTTCTATTTACCTTGTCCAGCAAGGTATTCACACTGGCCATGTCTAATCTATGCAGCAAAGATTAGATTTGCTGCTCAAGTCCAGCAAACATTCATAGTGGTCTCCCAGAGGCCATAGGCACAGTAGGGAGCCCTACTGGCAGCTACACATGAAGCAACCATGTGTTCAGATTTGACTAGATACAGATGCTAATTCCTTTGCCAGCAGACAAGTTAAGGGCAAGGGACAAAGGGATTCACCACATTGTCACGTACTATCTGGAATTTTGTGAAGTTCCTGGGCTGAGGAGACTACACGATATTCCTTGTGGTGCCTGATAGGTAGTTGAGGCTTAACAGATATTTATAGTATTTATAATCATTGCATTTAATGTTTTTGTTATCTCCATCTATGAAGTCTCCAAATGTTTCAGATTTATGAATGACACACCTTAAGTTTCTGAGATTCAGTTATACTAAATGTTTTCCTATAGAGAAAATACACAAGTTTGCTGATGAAAATTAAAGTCCCTGTACCAGATACTTAAGTCTAGGTATAGAGATGCCTGGCTGTTAGGCTACTAACTCAACTTTTTAACTTTAAAGAAGGGAAAAAAAATCATCACAAGGAACACTCTTGTACAACAGTAATGAAAAATACTTTTAAAGCTAGGGAAACATTGGAAGATTCTTAAGTTTTCTTCTTAGCACCAATTCCAACACTCATTGAAAAGTATATTAGCCTTAAAGAATAAAAACAGCAACCTTTTTTTTTTTTTTTTTTTTTTTTTTTAAAGAGAAAAGGAAATTATGCTGGGTTTAAAAAATCTCACTTCTGATTAAAAAAGAAATTCACTTCTGGAAACTTGACCCACTACTTTTCTTTGGGTCAGGCCTATGCTGGTTCTAATGCCATACTAATAGAAATCAAGGGATTCTAATACTTTCTATGTAAATGCTGCTTGGATTTACAACCTTCTAGTCTTTCAGGTGCTGCCATGAACAAAATTAGGCCAGAAAAGGAAGCATTTTGCAGACAGCTTGAGGAGAAATCGATACAGCTGTAGATACCCTTGACCCACTGCATGCCTGCTATCCAGGCCAATTTCTTACCTTGCTCATCACTATGTTACACAGAGCACGAACTGGAGTGCTGTACAGAATGCAACCCAGGAAACTGACCAGCTGAAGAAACGCCTCTCAAGTTGGAAAAAGCAACTGATTTTCCTTCTCTTAGGTCTTTTTGCCTTATTTTGGTTTCTACTGGGGCAGTTTAAGATAATCACACTGTTAAAAGCCCAGGGGATTCTGAAATTCAATAGTGATCTGTTTTCACTGCAGGATGTTTAATAAAAACTTGGAGTGGACTTCTGCCCCTAATTGTATCAGAACTTTCTGAATTTTCTGAGTAGAAGCCGTGCAGTTTGTACCCTCACCCTTGAAGGAGACTTTCCAAACCTTTCTCTGCAGATGAAAGGTGAGAAGAGAGGCCTAAGGCAATGACAGGCCGCCAGCTGAATGGCTATTCACTTACTATTTCTGAGCAGTTCATTCTGGCCTCTGGCCTGGGTGGACTCCCTTGCTCCCTGAGTATCTGCAGGAAGCAAGGGTCATAGGACAAACTTTTTGGGGCACTCAACAAAGAATAATTTTATGAATTTTATTTTGGAAGGCTCAGAGAAAGTCTCTCATATGGCAAACTCCAACATTTAAAAAAAGATAAATGAAAAACTAAATAATAAAAATAAAAGTGGGAACAGTTCTATTAAGGCAGTGCCCACCCTCACCCTTGCCTGTAAGCTTTGTATGTGGTTGTCTGTGACTTAATAAGTGCCCCCGCCTTTGGGCCTTGGTTACTGTCACTTCTCCAGGTTCCATGATCACCCAAGATAATTCCTTCCAAATTGAGAGCTGAAGCTGTCAGCTGATGCTCACGGGTCTCTGAACAGCTGGAACTCTACAGGGACCACTTACACTTGCTTCAGCAAGAGAGCAGCAGACACCCAATTCCTCTGAGCAGCATGGGGGTTGGAGAGCTGGATCTACAGTGGCAACAGCAGCAATAAAGAGAGGTCAGTTTTGCATCTAGAAACAGAAATGCCCTCAGATGTTTCAGGATATAACTGGAAACTTCGATTGTACCTGCCTTAGTTTTGTACATTGATGTGTCTTGGAAAATATCCACTCTGACTAGTTTAGATCGAAATGGAACTAAAAAGATGCATGGGAGAGGTGAGGTCTTCTATAATATTAACCCACATGATTTCCACAGTACACATCCATTTGTCCACAGCTCACATTCTATATTTTTTTTTCTTTGTGGTACTAGGGATTGAACACAGAGGCATTCTACCACTGAACTACATATCCAGCACTTTTTTTTATTTTGAGACAGGGTCTTGCTAAGTTGCTGAGGCTGACTTTGAATTTGCAATTCCTCTTCAGCCTCCCAAGTCACTGGGATTACAGGCCTGTTCCACCTGCCATGCCTGGTTCCACATTCTATTTTCTTTCTATAATGCATTTTTGGGGTATAGGCTTGTTGGGTGATGGGGAAAGATTCTAAGCCAAGATGGGATGCTTTTATTCATAGGAAGCACTTGTATTACTAAGGGAAAAAGCTGATGCAGGTGATCTTGAATTGGAAACTTTCTCCCCAGTTCCCAGTTTGATCTGGTAGCTACAATCATAAGAGAGGGCACATCACTAACTCAGTTTTGAACATTTTATTAAGCTCAGAAAGTCAGCATTTCTGTGAGAGACACTCTACTGGGACCTCAGCTCTGCTTTTCCTATACTAGATAAAGACTCCACCCTCCGTATTGGGTTTTATTATTTGCATAACTTCTTATTTTTGCTCATTTAGCATTTCAATAAACCTGCTGTTTGGTCAGTATATCAGGAATCCAGCCAGATGTGTTGTCTGACTGAACTGATGACTTTGGTAGACTTATACCAATGGGGATTTTTATCTGGTAATGTTGTATCCTTGTCTTTTGATAAGAGTATATTTATCAGAATAGGTATTCTTGATGTGTGTGCCAACCAGGAGCAGAAATTGATCAAGGACATCATTAAAAGTCACTGGAAAGACAAACTGGCAAGTACACTGCATTTTTCAAAGATTTAAATTTAAATAGATTTTATGATTAGAAGTAAAGTTTTTCTGGTTTTCTTCATGTAATCATTATGGCAAATTCAGATATTTTGCATGTAATATTTGAATACATAAAACTAACTTCAACATTTTCTTGCGTCTGAATCTTCTCTCTCTTTACCTCACACAGTAAAACGTATTTTAGTCCTATCTTAAACAATTATATGAGTAATATGTGTACAATCATCTTTAAGATTAAAAAATAGATTAATGTTAGCTTGTCATCCTCTCTTCAAAGCTGTTTTCCATCTTGATGGTGATAATCCAAGGTAAGGTCCAGAAACAATACAGATAGTTTGATGTCCATATATTACATTTCCAAGTAACTGGGATACATATTTTCCATGGGCTTCAAACAGCAACAAATTAGCACAATAAAAAATACTTGTGTGACATACTGCCTTTGGGTATTCCTTATCAAAATAGACTAAACATTTTGAAATGATTGTGTATTTAGGCAACTTGTGTTGTCTAGAGGGCCGGAATTATCCTAAGAAAGGTTTTAGGACAAAGTATTATTTTAAAAATCATCTACCAATGCCTTTTGTCTTGCAAAATCTGTGGCGATTATGCTAATAATTTTCACCATTTGTTCTTTCCACCTCTAATCTTTTTCAGTTTCCTCCATTACATCTTACTGATCTGTCACACAGAAACAGCTTCCTCAGCAGAAAAACATCAGTAAAAAATCAAGAGGAACTATAATGAGTTCCACTCCTTTTTGTTGTTGATTTTTCTTTTTTTAAAGGCACACCCTTGACTTTTATTGTTGTTTACACAAATCAAATTCTAGTTTCAGGCAGCAAGCCAGTTATTAAAAAGAAGTCAATACTCAAAAATCAGTGACTTATTGGTTTTGGTTCTCTATCAAATCAATTGGATGTTTTCCCCCTCATGTGATTAGTTATTCTATTCAGTCAACTAAAAAAAAAAAATCCCCTTTGCATTATTACCTGCCTGTTCTCAGCACGCAGCATGGTAGTACAATTGACAATGAGGTGCTTTGGCATCAGATTTCTTTTTCAGTTGGTCAGGGGTCCCTTTTCTCTATTCCTCATTTCTGAACTGTGAAACAGGAAGTATTAAAGTATTGGCCCAAGACAATGTTGTCACATCAGGAGTGGCCCAAGTGTTTACTAGGATCTTGATCCTCTCAGCTGAGTGTCTCAGAAGCATCTCCTGATGCCCTGGAATTGATGTTGAAACCTAACATAAGGAAAAGACTTGGGGAAGTCCCACACTTGCCTTTCCCATTAAAGATTAAACAACACTGGTGGGACAATTTCAGATATTTCCTTGACACAGAACTATACTCCTGAGTTTGTTTTCCTTTAAGTGGTCCTGGGTGGCCAGAGGGGGATCTTGATCTTGACGAATGATGATCATTCTACAATATCTGGATACAGTGGTGTGGCATGAGTTTTAACAAATAGAATTAGGCTCTGAAAGACTTTTCTCACCAAAAACTCAATATCTTAAAATGCATTTAAAAGTTGCTTCTGGGAAATATACTAAATAGGCCAATTATTAAATCAGCTCATTGTTAAACCCTATAAAATTATGGAATCATGTCACTGACATAAAGCAACATCAAAATTAGTGCACCATCTATAAAATGAAGTATCATTTGCCATCAAGTGACAAATTCTATGCCAAAAAATACCACTGCGCTTCTAATAAGTGACACTCATTTTAATAGACCCTACAAAAATACAATATTTTCAGTGTCCCCAAAAACAGTTAACTTACAAATATTATTCTCAGAGCTCTCATGACATCAATATTTAATTCTATTGTAAAATCCCAATAGAATACTTGAATCAATAGCATGTGAAGTAAGTTCATTATATATATATATATATTTACACATATAAAGAGCTATGTAGAAATATGAGAGAGAACATATAACCAATTCTTGGAAATTATTCTAAAATTTCAAATTCATATTTTAATCAAATTAATGACTAACAAAAATAAATATTATAAAGGATTATGACTTTTGATCGTACAGAGGAAAACAGCTCCAATGTAAAAGTAAATAATTCTATATTAACTATGCTTATGTCACTCTCTAGAGAGAGCATATTCAGAATTTAATATACCTGGACACATTCTTTGGGGAAAAAAGTATTTTATCTATTTCTGTCCACAAAACAGCATTAAAATTAATACAGGTATACCACAGCTCTGAGAAATTATATTTGAAGTTTCATATTTAATACCAAAGTTTTAAAATCACCCAACATAACTTTCTAACAAATCTTTCTTAATGATAAATTTTTATCAATTTCCCAAACTCATTTTAAATGATTTAAAAGTAGCAAATTAAAATAAAGCAGCACACAAATCAATTCCACATTTACAAGTAAAGAAATCACAGGGGCTACAGTTTATAATCAACATAAACTGGAAAGAAAGAAAGCAATACCTTTCCTGCCACCCATCATTCACTGCTTAAATTTGTGGCGAAAAAGACTTATCTACAATGACCTTTAGTTTTGTTTCTTAACTCTGAATGTGTTGTAATTAGCTAAAGGCATTGAACAAATTAGTCTGTCCTATTTTTATTCAGGTCCCAGGGATAAATGGATAATTTATGAAATATTTCACTCTGTTATGAGAATTTAGCAGATGAATATGGAACCAAATATAAACACTTTATACCATATGTACAGTTACTTTCATAAGGCATTATCATGAATTTTTATTGAAAAAGATTCAATATAGTAAAGTCTTATTTTAAGATATATTTTCTTTCTCAATCCGAGATGTTTAGTTTATGAAAATATTGTTTTTCTCTATATTCTTTTTGTATATATGCCAACATATACCTTGTGCTAGAAATATTTTATGGGAATTACAATTCTTTATGTTTGTATTTTCTATATAAAGGCATATACAACTTTGAGGCAGTGTTTCTGATGGAGAGCAGAATTCATAAAGAGCTGTGTGTGCTTCCGTGCTCCGAAATTATATGAAATCCACTTTGAGAAGAAACTTATTTGATTAAAAAAACAAAAACAGAAACAAAACTGCACCAATGCACAGCCAGAGGCTGACAATTAGAACTAATACATAACCACATGAACATCATATTTGTAGAGTTAACATTTTTAAGGATGATCAGTGCTAACATATAGTATTATACATTTGGCACTAATGTTTGCCATTGGTCCAGCAATTGGCAAAATTTGTTTCTATGTATAAATTTCTTTTTGAACATTAGGTCTGGCTAGACATATCTTCACTATTTATAGAAAATATTTAGACAGTAAGCTCACGTTGAATAACTAGGTCTACTGTGTTCTGGAAACTCTTCAGTAGTAATACAGCTTTTTCATGTTCCATATGTACAAAACTGTGTCCATTTGCCTGCAGATACAAAATATAACAGGGCAATCAATGCAAAATACTTATCATTGTATCATTTTTCCTAATCATAAGATCTGAGGGAGCACTGAGCAACAACAAGATATTAGTTTTTAAAATGCACAATGAAATTGCATCTATGGAAGTAACTAATTTATCCAGATTTAACTCAATTTATTAATTCCACTAATATTTATCAAATCTCTAGTATGTTTTTTCCCCCATGCTGATTGTAAAGATACACAGATATTTTAATCATGTCAAACATGACTGGACATTTTCAAGTACTGTGAAATAGTACTTTGACTCATGGAAAAGCTCTTGGTTTGTACATTTTTATATTAAGGAAATATTTTTATTCTTGCTACCCCTTGCCAAATACAAGTGTTCTCATTATCTATGCCAATGGTTCTCAACTCAATCCAACATATCTAAGGTATCTATTCCACACAAGGATAAAGCACACTGACTTTAGGAGAACATGTCTGTCTTCTGGTTAAGGATCATCCATATAAGCAATTAAACTTTATCTTAAGCATAACTAACCTAAGGTTACAATTTCAGGATTCAGACTGGCAGTTATTTGATATTAGTGTCATGAAATAAATTCTTCTTTGCAATGTGCTCATGGTTTTTTGGTTTTCTCTGTAATAAATTGCAAATTATGTTATTGGAAGGATTTTTATTATTAATTTACAGAGAAGTGGGTCTCATAAACCATCGTTGCCACAAGGTCAAATTAAAACACAAATTTATTGAAATTTCATAGGAACGAATCTTGGCAAGGCAATGACTTATAGTTATATAACCTTTTTTCCTTGTAGCCTGAGATTCAGTTGATTCAGAAAAGAAGAGTTAGTCAAATTGACTGACAAAGGATAGGTAATAGAGCCTATTAGTTGACTTTTTCAGTCTTCAATGGACTGACACTTATTTTCGGCATACACTGCCTGTTATTTTACTTAGTCTTTTTGTGCTTTCTAAAAATGTGATTAATTTTTCTAATAACCAATCACTTAAATGTTTCACTGCCTTTAGTCTTTTCAAATTTCAACAACAGCATTACATCTCCAGCAACACCATGCAATCTTTATAACTTAGAGGAAAGTCAACTGATACATAATTCTTTATCAGTAGTTCTTAAAATTGATGAGGCAATGATGTCATAAAAAAGCTTCTAAAATATTACATTTTTAAAAACTACATTATGTCTATAAGGAAAATACTAGGAAACAAAATGTAAACCCTTGGAAATCCATATAGCATAAGGTTTATTTTGAATTAACAAAACTCTATGCATAGCTAATAATTTAATTAGTGAAAATGTTAATGAAGTCGGCATTGGCTGTTTCAGTGACATGAGACAATAACCGAGTAGAATTTGGGGTGTGCTACACAGTTCCAATTTCTTGCTTTAAGTTATATAAGAATCAGAGAATGAAGTTTCATTTCATATTATTTCTGGCTAGATGGTAACAGTGAATAGAAACTATAGCTAGTGGTACATTTTTCTTTCTACTTTTATCCTGTTGCTGACATTGGAAAAACAGCAATCTTGCATGAAATATATACACACACATATATATTAAACTAATTTTTATTAGAGCATTATAGTTATATATAACAGTAGTTGGATTCATTTTGAAAAGATCAGACTAAAGTATAGTTTTAAGGGGTATACTAACTAACTTAGTGTCTTCAATTTTCCCCAAATGTATACTTTAATTGTGAAATTAAAATTTAACTTTAATAATGAAGTTCCTGAATGTTAAAACTTAATAATACCTTTCTGAGTACTCTGATTCTTCTATCTGTAGTCTCAAACCTAGAACAGCAATGAATTTAAAAACTCATGGAGAGTTTTCAGAAAATTGCTTGAAATTTAAATATCTCAGAATTTCAGAGATGAGGAATTCGCTAGGATTTGGAAGCCATGGTATTTGCTCAGCCTTAGCCCTGACATAATATCAATGCTGAAAAAAGACAATAGTATTAGTGTTAAGGGCATGAGTGGTACAAAACTTAGATAGCCAAGTAATCATAGTTGTTAATTTTGAACGATTCTTTTATTGGAAGAATAAAATCACTCTTTCAGTATGATTATTTTTCAACTAAAAGTATCTGTTGTGTGCTGACTGTCCAAGACATTGTGGTAGACTCTGGGGTAGGAACTCAGGAACAGACAGAACATGGAGGCTCCCATCTACGGGGTGGCTGTCCAGCAGGGAAGCAAGCCATAGGCATAACTGAAAATAATATCTAAGATGCTTTTATAAATGAAAGGCTTACCCCGGAGGCTAAGCCATTTGTCTGAGGCCACACAGCTCAGGGAGTGGGTTAGGACTGAATCATCTTATGTCCTAATATTCCTTCTTATTTCTCCCAATAATTCACCAAAAAAATAACAGCATGGTCATTTCACATGATCTGAACTGACATTTTACTTGCTATGATAAAATGTTCAACATTTCCTCCTTCGGCATTGTGGTTCTTATCCTGGTCTAATTCTGTTCTTTATTTTGGTTGCAAAGCCACGATTCTCATTCTGAGTCTTATCAGGTTTAATTTCACTTATTCCAAAAATACTGATAGAAATAACGCCTAGTCCTGAATTGAAAGCTATAGAAATGCCGAATCTCTCCTACTCGTAGTCTCAACTCTGGCTTAATTGGGTTGCTGTGGTCATGTGTGAGCTTTCTTTTCTGAAAGTCAAGAATCAAGTCAGGGTATCTGCTGGGGCAATGCCAAAAGACTTAAGAGGAAATAGATTAGAAAGAAGGAAACTTCTAAACAGAAGATTCTACAGTTTTGCTCCTGATTAGACAAGGATGTAAGAACAAAGAAGAATCAAACGGTGACACTAGAAACTGAAAATGGAAACCTTGGAGAAACTTGGATAAGAGGACAAGTGAAGTTTCCTGGCAACAGAGGCAAGGGAACTACTAATCATCCATTTGGAGAGTGGAGAGTGGAGTCCAGGAAGCAGGTCAGAGTGACCCTGGTAACACCAGAGGTGAGGTTTTGCAGCAGCCTGATACCATATGGAATGCTGAGATTTACCAGAAAATAAGCTTAAAAGGAAGCATTGTGGCAGAAGAAAAATCTAACTGCAGGAACAGGGTGGAGTTGAAGCTTTGGAAATGTAGAGCAGCACTGGAAGACAGTGTTTGCTGCTAACAGGGGTATTTATGTAAATCTGCTTGAAGTCAGGTAGGAAAGGTGAGACAGGGCCTATTTCTTCCTGTCAGAGGGTAGCAGAAGCTGGCTTTAGCTTGAGGACCAAACTAAAAGGCAGAGAACCCTCAAGGGTACCCACACACTGAGCCCAGGGGTCAAGAAACCCTGAGCTCCTAAGAGACCCAGGCATGAGGAGACTTGGAAAGGGTCATCCTGAAGAGGGACCAAGTAGGGTGCTCATAGAGGAATAGAAAATCCAAGAGAATCATTTTCTAGTGCCACCAGTTAACACAATTTTTCCATAGCACAAAGGAATAAGCAGGGGAAAGCTGAATTAATGCTGGGCTCCACTCTGAATCTGGTTCTGATAAACCAAGCTTCACGTTGTTGAGAACCACAATCCAAGCTGACTCAGGGACAGCAGATCCCTTCATAATTTAGCCCAGAGAACAGCTTGAAAGCACCAGCCTTTCGTTTTTGTGCTTTGTACGCTTTGTACTTACAAATGAGAGTCAGAGCCCCAAAAACATAAATAGAGTGGACCTCCCAGAAAGCAAGAAGCAGATTGGTGAATTTGATCCCTGAGTCAAACAAACACTTGGGCTCTCTCAGTAATTCCAGTCCCCAGAAATGTTTTGATTCAAAATTAGAGCGTCGGTGAACCTCAAAAGACCCCTTTAAAAGAATATAACCAGGGACTGTCTGGGAATGGCTCCAAAATACCAGAAAGACTGAGTTAGTTTAAAAAGTTTACAAAAGATCAAATGAGTTAATATTATATCAAGTGCCTAGGATGGGGCCTGGCACATGATAAGCAATCAATAAAAGCTAATACTATTAATGTTACTACACTACCGCTATCTGGAGTTTAAGAAATAAGACTTTTACTAATCCTTAAGAAGAGAAGGAGAAGGAGAAGGAGAAAATGTCAGAGGAACCATATTTTTCTTTTTTTGCTTAGCTAATCCTAATTTTTTGATAGATGCAATTGTGAGGATCAGGAAACATGTGTGTGATCACAGGAAACATCCAAGATAACACAGCTGGTGGCTAGGTGGGAATTTATGACACAGATATCAACTCTCTGGATCGTGGCACAATTTGTTTCTTTGGATGTTGCAAGGTTGCAATTCTTATTGTAGATTTGTTAAATAAATTCACTTTTTTTTTTTTTTTTTGGTACTGGGGATTGAACTCAGGGGCATTCAACCACTGAGCCACATCCCCAGCCCTATTTTGTGTTTTATGTAGAGACAGGGTCTCACTGAATTGTTTAGTGCCTCGCCATTGCTGAGGCTGGCTTTGAACTTGCGATTCTCCTGTCTCAGCCTCCCTAAGTGCTAGGATTACAGGTGTGTGCCACCGCGCCCGGCTAAATTAACTTTTTAATAGTAATTGAATTATTTCTTGATAAGCAACATAGTGTGAGGCTTGTTGCTGGGGAGGACAATGACAGAAGAGCCTGGAAAGAGGATTTGAGTGGAAGAGATGACAGAACCTCAGCTCTAGAGAACCCTCTTCTTTCATCTGTAGGACAGAAAAACAAAAAGAAATTATATTGTATTTGTTACTATGAGAATGGGTGTCTGGTTTATGTCTTAAAGAGTTCAGACAGGGAATCAAAGAATTATATTGCTACTTTTGTAGGGTTTTTCCAAATAAAATTTAAAAAAAACATTTTTTTCATTACTGCGGGTTGAACCCAGGGTGATCTACCATTGAGGTACATACCAGTCCTTTTAATTTTTTATTTTGAAACTAGGTCTTGCTAAGATGCCCAGGCTGATCTTGAAATTGCAATCCTCTTGCTTTAACTTCTTGAGTAGCTGGGATTATAGGTATGTGCCATGGCAACTGGCATGAATCTCAATCTTTTAACTAGAGGAATTTTATGGTTGGTTTGTGCATATAAATAGAAGAGGCTGAGGAAATAAAGGCTAGTCCTATGCAATATCAGTTGCAGAGTATAAATTCAATGATGCCTTGAAAAATAAATGCATATGATACATTTATGCATATAACATTTTGAATACATGCACAATATACATGCAAAAGATAATATGAAGAATAAATCCTAGTTTAATGAAAATTTAAAATGTTGCCTTATTTGGATACATATATGCTTTATATAAACATTATCAGATTCAAATAAAATGTGTGCAGTCTTGAGGAAATTGCATCTTCGTGAAAAATGAGAAACAAATGAGTGGCTTATTAAGTTTCAATGAAGTTAATAAGAAAACAATCTAGGAAATGAAAAGATATTCTGAAAATGTTATGCTTCAAGAATGTGTAATTAATGGGTTTCTAGCCTTAGCTGATTTGAAAGTATGAAGGAACATTTTATTGTAATTTTTATGTTGCTTCCAAAAGATATTCCTCCTATTTCACTTCCATTTGACATCTTCTGTGCCACAAAATATTTTTACTTCCCTTTTTCACGATTTAGATGTAAAAAATCTGAGGGTTAGTGAAAAACATTATTTTCAATTCCAGCTTCATAATTATAGCTCATCAATTTACTGTAAAACACGCTTAGTTTCTGGATTCCTTCCTCTTGTTCCTTCCTGGATTTATCTCCAATTTCCTTCTGGTAAATGTTTTGTTAAATGGATAAATTATGGATGGTTATACTGCAGAAACTTTCCAGATGAGGCTGTAATTCTCATAGGAATTCTGCTGTATTCTTAGCCAAAGCTCTAAATTTAAAAACTAGCCTTGGAAAAGGATTGGCTCCCGGTTTGATGGGATTATACAACAGCGAGGATAAAACAAATCATTTTAGACTACAAAAGAGAAATCAGATTAGAGACCTGGGCATGTGATTTTTGATTGATTTAAACTCATCCTCAAGGGACAGACATTTAAAGGACCAGCACATGTATATCTTGTATATTACATATATATGATTACTCAATATACTTTGAATGCCTGCAGCTCTTGGGATGAGGGGAAACTAAAAAATATAGCAATTGAACTAGAGCTATAAGGGTAAGACTTCAGGGTATCTGATCCTGACAATCAGGTATTTTGAGACACAGTAGGAATCTTAGATATTTATAACTGTGCTTCTCATGACAACCTGGAGTTAATTCCAATTTTAGAATTTTCAACTGATAGAATACTCCGATTAAATATGGGGATATATTTAGGATAGAACATACTGCATAATCAATACACATTGACTCTATGCCAAGTCATTTAAAAGAACTTTCTAGGGGCTAGGGTTGGGACTCAGTGCAGAGCGTTTGCCTAACATGTGTGAGGCCCTGGGTTTGATCCTCAGCACCACATAAAAAATAAAATAAAGGTATTGTGTCTACCTACAACTAAAATAAAAATAAAAAAAATAAATAAAAGAACTTTCTACCAAAAATATAAACTATAGACCTTCACTTCTTAGATAATTCTCATGAAAAATTTATATTACTCTTTGGAAATATGAGACAATTTGAAATCTTAATTTTTTGTTGTTGTAGAAAAACAAACCTTTACCAAATATAACAAAAATTTCTCTGTAGTCTTACGTGGACACTGGTGTTGCAGCTTGAATATCTGAATTCAGGCTCAAAAGAGATATGGGCAAGAGAGAATAGAATTGGTGTATACTTAATTTCAGCTGGTCTGCCTGAGACCTCCTGAGAGCCAACCCTAGTCCCCCGTGTGGCCCCATTTCCACTCTGATGAGATGAAAGAAACTATCACAAACCAGGGAAAACATGCCAAACTGCAGGCGCAAGTGCACATTGGTGGGAAAGGAACTTCTTGCAGAAGGAAGGTGGTTTGTAGAAGAGCTACAGCAGATGATAAAAAACTTAAGTTCTCCTTAAAGAAGTTAGGGGTAAACAATATTTCTGATATTGAAGAGGTGAATATGTTTACAATCCAAGGAACAGTGATCCATTTTAACAAACCTATAAAGTTCAAGCATCTCTGGCAGCAAACACTTTCACTATTACAGGCCACGTTAAGACAAAGCAACTGACAGAAATGCTTTAAATCAGCTTGGTGCAGACAGTCTGACTAGTTTAAGGAGACTGGCTGAAGCTCTGCTCAAAGAATCTCCACTTGCTACTGGAGAAGATGATGATGACGAAGTTCCAGATCTTGTGGAGAACTGTGACAAGGCTTCTAAGAATGAGGCAAACTGAACCTGGGTGTGGTAGCACATGCCTGTAATCCCAATGGCTCAAGAAGTGGAGGCAGGAGGATCAAAGCCAGTTTTAGCAATTCAGTGAGTTGCTAAGCAACTCAGTGATACTCAGTGAGACGCTGTCTCTAAATAAAATATAAAATAGGGCTAGGGATGTGGCTCAGTGGTTGAGTGCTCCTGAGTATAATCCCCTGTAACCGGCCCCCGTCCTGCAAAAAAAAATGAATGAGATAAACTGAACTGATCAACTTCTGAAGAAGATAAATTTGAAGAAGTTACTGCTATTTTTATATTATGAATGCTTTTTAAAATTGTTTTGTTTATGGATCTGATAAAATCTAGATCTCTAATACTTTTAAGACCAAGCCCCTTGGACACTGCAGCTCTTTTCAGTTTTTGCTTGTACACAATTTATTCTTCGCAGCTAATTAAGCGGAAGAAGCCTGGGAATAAAGTTTGAAACAAAAGTTAATAAAGTTAAAAAAAAAGAGAATAGACTCAACTGAAGGCTTTGGGAATTATTTGTGTAGAATCTTGGGGGTGGAACTGCTTATAAATAGTGATTCTGAAGAAACTTATTTATCTGCTCTGATTTGAGAATGCCTGTTTTCTTCTAGTCAAATAAGTCACATGTGTCTCCAACAAATTAATTTCCTACTTTGATTTACAAGGCAATTTCCAATGAGCTACACTCTTTTCCTTTTACCATGAAAAGAATAACCTGAAAATCAACCCCTCATTTTCCAGGTACTCTTTGGAGTCAGGTTAGTTTCTGTTTTGGTGGATAGCTTGCTCTTAAAAGGCAAGTAGGAACCTGGGATGTAGCTCAATGTTAGAGCATCTGCCTAGCATGTGTGAGATCCTCGGTTCAACCCTACCAGTACAAAAAAGTAAAATTAAACAGGACCAATTGGGATTCATTTTATTAAATGTTTGACTTTTGACTCTTTCCTGTCTTCTGCTTTCATTTTCTGCTCTGTGTAATTTGGGCACATCTGCTTCCTAGAGTAGACTGTGTAAAAGCAGGAATATAGTTACTTTCCCTGTTGTGTTATTTACACTGCTTGGCACAATACTTTTTGCAGAGTGGGCATTTGATGGATGTTTTCCAAACAAGTAAATCAATCAATCAATCAGTAAAATTTGCTCTAGAGAATCAGTATGGTATAATGGAATGAGCTCAAATAAACCATTTAACATCTGTCAACAACTAATACCTTGCAGGGTTTGTGAGTTAGATAATAGAGTAGAGATTCTTAATTTTCATTATTTTTCACATTAGCCAGCTATGGAGGATAAAGCAGCCTGACCAATTTGACTTGTCTTTGTCTTCAAGTTTTCTACTTAATACTTAAAATACTATTTTTGATCGATGAATATGGATTTTATATTTATCAATGTGTTTTATTTAAAATGCTATTTTTTTTGATTTCCCAAAAGTATTTTCTCAATTTTTAAATAGATACCTGTGGCACAACTTTAAATATTATAAACAAAACTAAACAAATTATAATAGACAGTGAAACTCTGGTATATAAAACCACACGTTGTTTTTTTTTTCCCTTTGGTACTGAGGATTGAACTCAGGAGCACTAGACCACTGAGGCACATCCCCAGCCCTGTTTTGTATTTTATTTAGAGACAGGGTCTCACTGAGTTGTTTAGCGCCTTGCTTTTGCTGAGGCTGGCTTTGAATTTGCACCTCTCGAGCTGCTGGGATTACAGGTGTGCGCCAGCTATTTTTAGGTGCCTTATAACCAAACTATTTTTTTTTAAATCTTATTCTCTAAAGTATTATATTATCATATACAATAATTTCTCTGAACACTATAAGTTACATGACTATTATTCCCTTTCCCTAAGAACTCGGATATTTTTGATTTTTAACCACTAAGTAAACTATAGAAATGCAAAACTTATTTAGCATTGTTGAAAAAAGCTTTAGGGGAATTTTTAAATACCTTAAGTTTATTTCTTTAAGGGCACAATACTTCATTTTAACTATAAAAATATTTCTGCTTTTGCAGTTTATTTGGAGTAATTTTTAAAAATTCAGATAAATGGATGTACTGTAACCCTTTCTTAGAGAGTCTTGGTGATAGCTATGAACATCGACATTCTGGGAGAAAGCCATGGACCCTGTTAGTTTGTTTCTACAACAAACATTTCCCAAAGTGTGTTTTTTGGAAGTGGCTAGTGGATGCTGTCAGTAATGAGAGCTGTGTGATAAAACATGCTGGGAAATAGGAACCTGTAAGACTTCTTGAGGTTCGTAGTGTGCTCAGGGCATGTGAAATCCTGAAATGAGGGATACAGCATGAGATGCTTCTAAACTTATGTATCCAGGAAACTCCTGTTCTCAGGTATCTTGAGAGAAGCCTTTGGGAGACCCTGGTCTAATGGAAGGACCCCCGTCTACTATGCTTTACAAGAAGCACCATGAAGCTGTGACTTTTGCTTCTGGCAATGTGCTTAGACCTGGAGGCTTTCGTTTTGGTGGTCTGAAAAACTCAGTAAAAGATGCCAAATATGAAATAAATTCTTTCTCATGAATAAAAAGCATGAAATTTAGTGCAGAGTTTCTTACTGTAACTATGGGTTCTCAGAAGCAATTTGATTTTTAGTTTATATGTGTGTGTCTGATAGTTGAGGCTATCAGAGCTTTGCCTAAGTTAAAGAACATTGTTAGTGCCTGATCACACCTACTGCTTATTAACAGACACAGAGCCATAGAATTTCCATTCAGACAAGAAAAGTGTGATTCAGTGGCTATTTACAGATGTAACTATGTGCTGCAGACCCGGCCATCCACAGACATTTCATTTAGACTTCTGGGCAGTCTCAATTTACTTCTCATATTGTGAGGCTGGAAGCTGCATCTTACCATCTCCTCCACCCCATCACCACCCTCACTCCATCTCATCTCTGTGTCTGAATTCTCCAGCTCCATGGGAAACACTCTAAAGTCCCAAGGCTTCCTTTCTTCATGACTCTAACCTAGGACCCTGGGGTCTTTCTCCCTGGTTTTCTCTCTTCTGTGCTCCATACTCTTTTACCACGCCTTTTACCCTCTCCTGACTGCCCAGGGCTAGTATGGCTCTCACGTGGTCCTCTAGCTCATTCCTTTGTCC
>PVHX01001700.1:67609-92617 GCA_004024805.1 Geosciurus inauris
CCCCCGCACCCCTCTGTCCCAAGAAATACCTTCTTCTTCTTCTCTTTTTTTTTGCACTGGGGATTGAACTCAGGGGTACTTGACAACTGAGCCACATCCCCAGCCCTATTTTGTGTTTTATGTAGAGACAGGGTCTCACTGAGTTGCTTAGCGCCTCACCATTGCTGAGGCTGGCTTTGAACTCGCGATTCTCCTGTCTCAGCCTCCCTAAGTGCTGGGATTACAGGCTTGCGCCACCGCGCCCTGCTAAAAAATATCTTCTTATATTAATCACTTCATTTTCTTAATACTTCATATTTATTAGTTATATTACAAAATCAAATACTTCATTGGTTTTCTAATAGAGCAATATACATACATATTGTGTCCCCAGTAAGGATTCCTTTGAGTGTACATGACTTCCCTTTTATCTATTTTAGGTCTTCTAATGAGTTTCCTTTATAAAACGTTTAGCAGGATATACATTGGAATTCTCTGTGATTATGGAACAGAGCAGTGATATAATAAGCCTGATGGGCATCAAACTCCAAGATTTTGGCCAAGATACGGTGCTCTGAGTCAAAAATTCACCAACAAATAATTTTTAAAAATAGTAAAAAAGCACAATAATTATAACTCTGCTAAAAGTCTAAGTATTCATTGATAGATTCATTGATAGGTTTATGCGTTCACAGTGATTTTTTGAACTGTTTTTTTTTTTTTTTGTACCAGAAATTGAACCCACAGGGGCTTAGCCACTGAGCCACATCCTCAGCACTTTTTATTTTTTTACTTTGAGACAGGATCTTGCCAAGTTGCTTAGGCCTCGCTAAATTGTTGAGGTTGGATTTGAACTTGTGATCCTCCTGCCTCAGCCTCCTGAGCTGCTGAGATTATAGGCATGTGCCACTATGTGCCCAGATGAAGTGTCTTTAAGAATTGATTGTGAGGCCTAAGTGTTTAAGACTATGGGGTGGGTGGGATATTTGGTTTGTCTGAATTACTAACACATTGACTATTTCATTTTTGGTAAGTTAGAAATACAGTCACAGATCAGGCAGATATTTTGCTTACTGATTCCAAAACCCTTAAAATGATAAGGTAGAAGAGACTACAAAATTATCTTCAATTGGGAGCATAGTTTTATGTCTCATATTAGAAAAATCAGGTGTAAAATGTGTAACTGGTCTAATGGAAGGACCCCTGTCTACTGTGCTTATTTCCCAGCATGTTTTATCACACAACTCTCATTAGTAACAGCATCCACTAGCCACTTCCAAAAAACACACTTTGGGAAATGTTTATTGTAGAAACAAACTAACAGGGCCCGTGGCTTTCTCCCAGAGTGTCCACATTCATAGCTATCACCATGATTCTCTAAGAAAGGTTTAGAGTGTATCCAACTGGTAAAATACAGATGTCATTAACTAATTCTCTATAAATTATTTCATTTCTCTTTTCCTACCAAAGTTAGTCTTGTGTTTGGGGCAGGGGACTGGTAAATAAAAGGGATAGGGGGCAGCTACCTTTAAAACAGAACATGACATACTTACAAGTGATCTTTAGGTCTATCACTATGAATCACATTATTGACAATCAAGTACAATGTATTTGTTTTTCCAGTCTATTAATAATTTCCACACAGTAATTATAATTAATAAATCTTCTATATTCAGATGTATTTTAATTTTAAGGCATAATTTTAATTTTAATAAAACTGAAATTTTTAACTGGAAAGAACATTAGAAGAGACTATGATGTTAAAATAACAAAATTACCATTTCAATAATGTTTGCATATTGGCAAATTTACATAATTCAATCTAATAACATTCTTTTTTTAAAAAAAATATTTATTTTTTTTAGTTGTAGGTGGACAGAATATCTTTATTTTATTTTTACGTGGTGCTGAGGATTGAACCCAGTGCCTCACGCGTGCTAGGCCAGCACACTACCACTGCGCCATAACCCCAGCCCTAATAACATTCTTTTATGATCCATGTGCTTTTCTTTTTCTGTTATTTCTCTCAATCATATAACTCAGCTTTACAGTAAGTGAGACTGTGAAGGGTCAGTTCTCCTATCTCTGCATTCTTCCCACATGCCACATCGTCTTAAATAGCACCGTAAATCACTTGAATAAGCTCATTAATTATAGGGTGTCTATGCTGGGAAAATGAATCGTAAAATGACAGGAAAATCATGTGAATATGTTTCCATTAACATCATCACTTAATGAACACATCATGCAATTCAAATAACATGCTAATAAGACCATAGTAGAGTAAGAGGGGTGAGTAAAAAGAGTGAGAGGGGGAAAAAAGATATTATCTAATAAAGTTGGGGTTTGGGATTTGGGAAATCTCTTTTATTATTTTATGTCTCTTTGCTCTTTACTATTGGGCTATCCCACACACAATAACTGTCATCACTTTGGGCTGCCAGTTTTTGTTTCTCCTCCTTTCATCTTGCTCTTCCAGGGCTTTCATTATCATTCAGCTTTGTAAATAAATTGTTCTCTAGTGAGAACACATAATACTGATCTTGTAAGTAACAGATAACTCGATATTGTTAACCCATGTTTTCCCCATCATTCTTTAAACTAAGAGCCAGTAGTTTATGGGGTCAAAAATTTAGCTTGTCCCCTGGCCTCTGATATAGGCAACAATTCCAGTTCAGAATTAGCTGTTCTTTCAGAGAGAATAATTGGCTACTTTTGGTGTTAAAATAGTGTGAACAAAACTGTAAATACAGTACTTTATTTGATTCTATAAGGTCCTTTTATAGAAAATGGACTTTGATTTTATTCTACCATATACAAATGAGTTCTACAGTAAGATTCAAATGTTACATCATTGATTGTCATTTTGGAGACAGGAGGCATCCAGTTGTAGCTGTTTCACAGTGTTCTTGGCTTTTAACTAAGTGAGCTGATAATTTCTTTCTGCTTCTTGCTTTAGGAATCCATTATTTTGTGCACTTTTCTGTTTCTGTATGCCTCTGAGGGATTAGAAATACTGAACCCCCTTATCTCCATATACAAACCTTCTAGAATTGTATAGCCAGAAAAGAGTATTCTAATACTCTGCAAGTAGATATTTATTTTCCCATTTGTAGGATATAATTTTGTTATGATACTTATGTTTATATTTGTTTTCCGAACCTAAGTATAAGAGAAAAATCTTTTGCTACCTCTGTCATGGATGAAGAAAATTCCATAACCTGTCTCAGACTATAGGATGCTTCTCAGTCCAGCATCCTCATTCTGATAGGTCAGAGGTCTGAGTTGCTTTGAAATTCAGTAGAGAAAACCCCTTTCCATTTCCTTTGGTAATGAGCAGCACTTATCAAGGGTTCAGGAGTTGTGTTGTTAGTTCACTGCTGGCTTACTTTCACACTTTCACAACAATTCACAAAATTATCAAACAAATGAATTTTTGTACTGAGAGGGACCTCAGATATATTACAAACTATAGTTTATTTTACACATAACAAATCTGAGGCCCACAGATATAATGTAAAATACTTAAGACTGCAAGACTAGTTAGGCTATCAAAAACATAGATCTTTATTTTAAAGTGGTGAAGAAAAATTTTAGATTTTTTTTATGTGTCTTTTTTGTTTCAATGTTCTAACTCAAAATACAATGTGAGTCCTGGAGTGGACTCAGCCACACTGCACAGAGCTTCACAGCAACATTGCCTTAGCTTGGGACAGCCTTTTGTTTTTTCAGAGAACTATCAGTTTTGAATGTTTGAGTAGCTGATCCTGATCTTGTTAGTGTGTTGGTCAACAAATATATGAAAAAATGTTTAACATCACTAGCAATTTGAGAAATGCAAATTAAGACTATACTGAGATTCCATCTCACTTCAGTCAGAATGGCAATTATCAAGAATACAAGCAACAATAAATGTTGGCAAGGATGTGAGTGAAAAGGTACACTCATACATTGCTGGTGAGACTGCAAATTGGTGCAACTACTCTGGAAAGCACCTCTGAAAACTTGGAATGGATACACCATTTGACTCAGTTATCCTATTCCTCAGTATGTACCAAAAGGTGTTAAAATCAGCAAAGTGCAGTAACACAGTCACATCAATGTTTATAGCAGCTCAATTCACAATAGCAAAGCTACAGAATAAAACTAGGTGCCCTTCAACAGATGAATGGATAAAGAAAGGGTGGTATAAATACACAATGGAATATTACTCAGCCATAAAGAAGAATGACTTCATGATATTTGCTGGTAAATGGACAGAACTGGAGACTATCATGCTAAGTGAAATAAGCAGTCCCCCAAAACCAAAGACCAATGTTGTCTCTGCTATGTGGATGCCGACACACAATAAGCCGGGGTGGAGTGGGGGGAGAATAGAAGTTCATTGGATTAGACAAAGGGGAATGAAGGGAAGGGAGGAGGAATGAGAATAGGAAAGACAGTAGAATGAATTGGACATAACTTTCCTATGTTCATATATAAATACATGACCAGTGAAACTTCGTATCATGTACAACCACAAGAATGTGATTCTAATTAGAATAAGTTATACTCTATGTATATATGTCAAAATACACTTTACTGTCATGTAGATCTAAAAAGAATAAATAAAAAATAAATAAAAATCATTTCTGAGGATAAAATGTTAAAGAAATCTTGTTATATATATATATATATTGGGCTATATATGATTTCTACTTTTCTAGGACTTTCTTATAGTTCAGTAAATAGGAGAAAGAAGATCTCCTTAGAGTTGTGTTGAGGGGGTCTTGCATTATTCTGTGTTTTGTAGCTGATCTGATAAAAATTCCTTTCCTACATGGCCTGTCTTCTCAGTGCACCTAAACCTTCAATATATTATGTTGAGTCATTTCAAATGTTTAAAAATGGCTAAATAGCAATTTCAGGTAGTTGCCTGTGTTTACATAGTGGGAAATTTGAGAGGTCAAAATACTGAATCTTAAATACACTGACAATACTTAACAGCCTTTCTCTTTAATGTAGGAAATGATTAGGCACCTCTTGCATGGGAAGTGAATTCAGAGAGAAGGACAACAAAAGCAAAATGGATAGCGTTACGTTGAGCATTTGATTAACTGATTACTGGAGTGACTCTTTTCTGATATTCAGTGATTTAAGTTAGCGAAAGTCTTTTTCCATTGGGCAGTATATTTTAAGAAGTTGCCTTATCTCTAGCTAAGTTTAGGTTCACCTGTGCAGGGGAATAGAGGACACAATCATGTGTTTCTCAGCATTCAACTAGTAATAAGCATACTGTTGAGAAATTAAATATGGACTTGTCCTTCTCCCTCATCTAAAGTCACATGGATATCCTATATAGGAACTTAATCACTGTCACTTTTACTTAATAACTATGCATAAGTTCATATGTGTATACTTGCATGCACACACAAATAAATTCTTCTTATATTACCATGTAATTCCATTCAACTCAAGTAACACAGGCAAAACACTACTATGTGCCAGGTAATATGTTAGATGCTTGGGACACAAGATTCTATAAGATCAAATTGTTTTGGACTTGTCTCTCAACTTCAAAGCAATAAAAGAAAATAAAAAATGTGAGGATTTGTTTTCAATCATTTAATTCAAGTCATTTAACTTAATAACATGGTTACATGTTTGTTTCAGTATCAGCATTTGCATGCATTGCTTTTATCTGTCTTACCTGAAGAATCTTATCACCAGGCTGCAGAAGGTTGGAGGCTGGCCCATCAGGCTGAACCCTAGTAACAAAGATACCCTATAAGTCAGAAGTAACAGAGGTTAGGATTCCATTACCAACTAGGACGACTTAAACACATTTTCATTCATATAGAAAACATTTAAAACAGATTTAAAAAACAGTTTATACATGCAAACTTGAAAGATTATTATATTACTTTAAGTAAGGTAATACCCTCTCCAAGCCAAGTTCAAGAAAAGTGACATGTTCACTTGTAAAAACAAAAAAACAAAAAACATACAACTCATCTTGTTTTCAAATTATAATGATGATTTATAAATTTATCTCATTATATATTCATAAAAATTTCTTGAATCATCTGAGATGTGATATTGAACAATTTTTATATAAATTCTGAATCTGTATTAAAAATGTTACCTACTTGATAGGTTTTAAATTCAATATTTACTTTAAATGCCTTACTAGAATTGTAGATACATACTGGTTCATTTTAATGAGTTAATTACTGTGTATTTTAATGATAATTTAATATAGAATGTATATAAACAAATTAAATATAAAAATATCCAACATACATTTTACATAAATTTTGTCTACATGGTTATAAAATCCTTAAATTGGTCAGTTTATAAAAAATCAAGTTAATTTTATCATTAACAAACATTTATTGAATGTTTACCACATGCTGAGCTTTGATTGCTAGTGATAGAGATATACAGAATATAGTTTCTGTACTTCAATGAGCTCACAATCTAGTGGAAGAGAAGTCAAGAAAACTAGCAATTACAAAATAGTGTGACGTGTTAGCATAGAGGTATAAAAATTATAAAAAATGTTGTACCCAGCTTATACTTGGTGCGTTACGGCTTCTCAGAAAAGGAGATATCTGACAGCTGAATCATAAAGGAGAAGTAGAAGGCAGCCACACATATAAGGATGGGAAGGATATGGCAGACAGAGGCCATCACAGACATACAAGTGAGAGTGCCTTCATTTGGTAAACAGAAGTAGTGATGACTGGATTGGTGATGGAAGGCTGGGGGTGGACGGTATTGGGAGTGTGGCAGAAAATCAGGCCCATAGGTAGGTCAGGACCAGATCAAAATGGACCTTACATTGTCCTTTTTGTCAGTCTGAGGAGTTACCAAAGGATTTTAAGCATGATGATGACCAGCTTTTAATTGACATCTAAAGAATAAATGAATGGATAAATAAAGTGGTATACATATACAGTGCAATATTATTTGGTGATAATATGGAATGAAATATCAATCTATGCAAAAAATTATGCTAAATAAAATGTCAAGAAGAGGCAAATGAAAGACAGTGGAATGAATTGGACATAACTTTCCTATGTTCATATATGAATACATCACCAGTGAAACTCCACATCATGTTCAACCCCAAGAATGGGATCCTAATTAGAGTAAGTTATACTCCATGTATACATAGTATGTCAAAATGCACTCTACTGTCATGTATGTCTAAAAAGAATAGCAACAACAATGACAAAAAATATAGGCAAATGCGGGGCTGGGATTGTGGCTCAGCGGTACAGCGCTTGCCTTGCATGTGTGAGGTCCTGGGTTCGATCCTCAGCACCACATACAGAGCAATAAAATAAAGACATTGTGTCCATCTCCAAAAAAAATTAAAAAAAATATAGGCAAATGCATAGAAACAGAAAGTAGATTAGTGTTTGCCAGAGGCTGGAGAGCAGTTAGTGGGGAGCGATTGTTAACGCATACAGAGTTTTGTTTGTGTTTTTTTTTTTCCTTTCTTCACAATGTTGGGGATCCTTTCCAGGTTCACATGCACACTAGGCAAGTGCTCTACAATTGAGCTACTCCCCAACTCAGAATTTCTTTTTGAAGGTCATAAAAGTATTCTAAAATTAGTGGTTATGGTTGTACAACTCTTTGAGTATAGAAAAACTACTTAATTACATACTTTAAAAGGGTGAATTTCATGGTATGTGAATCAGATCTCAATTCAGCTATTATTAGTTCTTAAAAATTCCTAAGAATTATTAGCAAAAATAGAAGATAAAATTTTGACATCCTTGCCTTTTATTTAGAAAATCATGTCATTTGCTGGTCTCTAAAATTAATGACCTCACTGAAACCCTAAACTGTGTGTGTGTGTGCATGTTATGTGTACATTCATGTGTGTCTGTAAATGGTTTAACAAACCCAAATTAAACCACTATTACTCATTTTTTAATTTAGAATTTCAGATCTATGAAACTAATTAAAGTCTTTGAATGATTTTTATCTTTCTAATTTTAATATTTTCCTTCTTGTTTAAGGAGGAAATTATAGGCATCAGAGTTTCTAAGAAACTTCATGATTAGATTTCTAGAACTCAGCTTAAGGAAATAACTAAAAACACATATGACATGTATGTACTAATATAATATGTTAATTATAGTATCATTTGTAATAACAAAAATTACAAACTACAGCTAAATGTCTAATAATAGGGCATTGATTAAAACAGTTATGGTAAATCTGTAAAATAGAATGACATGTCATTGAAAATGAAGTCTACATGGCTGATAGAGAAATAGGTGAATGCTTGGTGAACAGGTGGCTTATAAAAGGCTGTGTGGTTATAAAAGGTATGACACTATTTGTGTTGAAATCTGTTTATGTATATATATATTTGTGTAGGAAAATATCTGGAAAGACAACTCCTATGCATTAAGTGGTTATACTGGCAATAGGACAGCAATTTTCTTTTCAATCTGTGTTTTCTTATGTTTCTACAATGATTATGTATTACTTATAGCATTAAGGACATCATAAAAACAGATGAAATTTTAGGATAATGGTGGCATTGAGTGATGTTTAAATATATTTGGCAAATTTAGTTGTAAAATGGTCAATTTAGAAGAAAAGAGAAAACCAGTTGTTTGAAAAAGGATAGCTAATAAAGAACAATGATGAAGCCACCACTGAATGGCACTGGTTGTGACAAAAAATAAAACTCCACTGTCCTTGCTACATTGGACACACAACTGCCATACTTCATTAATCCAAGAGAATGTATACACAATCAGTTCCCCAGAGATTTATTTTTTATTTATTTTTTTACTGTTGGGGGTCTCTATATCATTGGCAGAATGACACTATTGCCAAAAATAAGCTACCACATTTCTTGTTACTGAGGGTGATGTTGTTTTGACCTTATTTGATTCTTGCGGTCAAAGTCTCCGTTACTCAATTAATTCTGATGGCTTTTCTTCAGCTCAGTGTACAGGAACAGTTTAATAAGGTCTGTATGAATCCAGACAATAGAAGCTGAATTATGGCCATCATATTTGCAATGCTGAGAGCAACCAGCTGCACTCTACATACTGAATGCTCAGAGGTTACAAACATGGTGTCTGCAGCAGGCTTCATTTCACCCATCATGTGGTTTTGTGAAATTCGACTGCTATTCTGATGACTGACCTTGAAGTTTACTTTTATGGTAGCCTGAGTCTTCCAAGGCATGTATTGCTTTTTTTCTAAAGCTTTTTTATTTCTTTTCGATCAATGAGTTTCATCAACTAAGAAACTACTTCTGCCCATTGGTATAGCTTTTTCTATATATATCCTCTCTGCTAGCATATTGCCATGTTAGAGGAAATAGCACTGAGTGCTACATTTGATAATGGTCTGTGGCATTCCTTATTGGGGTAGTGAAATGTTTCCCAAAAGATTACATTAAAAGGCCAGTGCACTGATGTTTCATTGTATTCAGGTATATAAATGAAAGAGACCAATTAATCTGGACTCATTTTGCAGTCTTTGCTATGATGAATATTGATGAGAAATATGAAAACTTTGACACCACTTTGAAAAAGCTCATTGTGGTAGTGTGTCACCCTTTCAACAACTCATTTTATTCTGAGACTTCAAAGAAAATGTTGGCATCAATGACAGAATTTTGTGGGGACTCATCAGACTCTATTCTGAAAATTAGAACAGTAACTTCCTACTATTTGGTGAACATTGGTCTCCTAACTTTTCTAAACAATAGGAAGCATCTTATATGTATCAAAGTTCCAAAGAGTTGCATCTTATCAACTTTATAACTGTTACCAAAATCTAAAATATGTTCAGCTTCTTATAACCTTTGGTAGAGTACTAAATGTAGGACAAACTATCAAGCAATATATTCAAAACTACTGAAATAATCTATTACCTAAAGTTACAGTAAAATCATCTTGCCCAAGGCAGGGAAAAACCTCAGTGAAGTATATATTTTTTTTCAATGAGGCAGTAAGTATGAGTTTTCTACTGCTGCTAGAACAAATTACCACAAATTTAGTGGCTTAAAACATCAAAAATTTATCATCTTAGAGTTCTGTTGGTTAGATTTCCAACCCAGTTCTCACTGGGTCCGAGCAAAGGTGTTCGGCAAGGCTGCATTCTTTTCTGAAATCTCCTGGGGTAAATCCATTTCCCAGCCTTTCCTATCTTCTAGGAATGTTCACAATCCTTGGCTCGTGGTGCTCTCCTTCTATCTTCTAAGCCAGCAATTGTGTATTTCTCTGACCATTTTTCTGTTGTCACATCTCTCTGACTGTATCTGGGAAAGATTCTCCATTTTTAAGGACCCATGGGATTATGCCGAACTCACGTGGATAATCCAGGATAGTCTCCTCATATCAGGGCTCTTAACTTCATTGCATATGCAAAGTTGCGCTTCTTGTGTAATGCAATATACTCACAGGTTCATTTTTTTCCTGTCTACTATATTGTGCAAATAATTAGTGGTTACATCATATCTCTAGAGTTGACTGACTTTACCATTTACAAATAAGTGAGCTTGAGCAAGTTAATGTTTGCGTACATAACTTTTCATTAGTAAGATGGATAAAATAATGGTACATAATAGTTGCATTAAGTGAGTGAATACATGTAGGATACTTAGAAGAGTAGATGGTAGTACAGGGTCCAAATGTTATTAAAAGTATGAAAGTATACTTATTAAAAGTATGAAAGCTGAACTATAATCCCAGGTCTTTTATCCAACTGAGTCCTCAACTGTACCAGAAAATTACACTTCTGGAATATATTGAAATGTCAACATTTGTCATATTTCCCTTGAGTTCCCCATAGGTAAGGGGATTAATATCTCTTATTTTGGAAGGAGACAAAAAGAGGGCTGGAAAATACCTTCCACTTCTTTTGTGGTTTTTCTTGTGGTGGCTCACAGTGATAATGGTTCTGATTATTGTTCACTCAGCAATATATATGGGTCCCATCTGCAAGGTTTTCTAAAAGTTCTTAATAACCATTAGCTCCAACACAGAAGTATCCGATCCTTATAGTAGGGTGCTAGTATGTACCCTAGTTATTAGTTTATGGCTAATCTCTGAGTGTTTTTCTCTTCTCTCGTGAATAACTTTCAGGTTCCTTAGTGGCTTAAGCTCAGTGGTCTCTCTCAGTACCACCTCTAGAGGTTATCTCCTGACAGCAACATGGCGAATGCTTTAAAGTCTTCTCAAATGGTGGTACATCTTTGCTTTCATCAGACATAAACATCTGGGTGTGTTTGAGACACAGACCTTGATGCTTCACATAGGCATGATCTGTTGCCATCTCATATTTCTGTCTCACTTAAAACACCAGTCTTTACCTAAGTCATAAATTACTTTTTCGAAGTTCCCATCATGGGAATAAACAAAGTTCTGCTTTTTACAAGTAATTTTGAGAAAGGATGAATTTAGGAGATTTCTCACAGTGTTAAGATCTGACCTTGTCTTACTAGTTACCTAGCTTCTACACCTCCAGACATAAACCAAGGACTCAGAAAGTTAGGCTACAAGATCAGTACTTAACATTCTAACTTTAGAGGAGAAAAGAACTTGATGTGGTTTTTTAATGATGAAGGTGAACGACTTTGACAGTCTCAGCTATTGTAAGTGTAGACTCCAAAATAGAACTTGTCTTAAGGGACCTGCAACTTCAATTTGTGAAATATGCTTTCCTTTAAAATTCTTAAAAAAATCTTAGCTCTAGCTGATGCTAAGAAATTGGTTTCTAGGAAGGCCATATCTCAAGTAAAAATTACACACTATTACAATTATAATTCAGAACACATTAAGTTAAATATTTTAGAATATAGAATTTCATGATGTCATGTAATTATGAAAGTTAAAAGAGAGCTTCTAGAGGAAAAACTAACTCATGAAAATAGCAAACAGAGCCATAGCTTCAACAGCTTTTAATGGGCTACTGTCTTTCTTCCATAGTGCCAAATATTAATTTTCTTTACTTAAGTGGACAGCATTAATATGTACCTATATTGTGTCTTGGAGAAACAACATTAAACATACATAATAGACAATGTTTACTTAGTCTTTGTAATTATTAGAAGATGACACATCAAGGGCGAGGTATTATCAATAGTGTTTCTCTCCATGAATCAGAAGTATGATGATGAAATATTTTAAGGTTAATTGCTATGTGTCCACCACTTTAGGCTTTGAACAATTTGCTACATTAGCAACTGAAATATTTCTATGCAACCAGATGAGATTTATCCCATGGTCACTGGGGGAAGTCAGGAAAGGAAGAGAAGAGAAAGAAAGAGGGTCACTGACAGCTGAACATGGTGCTTCAAGGTATGACTGAGCTTTAACTTACAAAATGATGAAATGGAAAACCCATGAGATGGACAGAAAGGAGAATTGCTTTAGAAACCTGGGAAATTTGAGACAGATACAAATTCAAATTCTACAACTGACTAAAGCCATCTAGAAGTTTTATAAAAATCTCATGAGCAGATGTTTAAAGGAATTTCAAACTCAATTGCACTATTTTTTAATAAAGTAAATAATAAAATAGAAACCACTTGCTTGCACTTGTTAAAAATTATTAATAATGCATTGGAGCAACCAGGAGACTAGTGAAACCTAGAGAAATGACTATGGGATTACAAATATTTTAGTGGCAATATAATGAAATATAATATCCTAGCAGAAGAAATACACATGGTTTGATTTTTTAGGTCATTTAAAAAGTTTTTTTTAGTATTTTATATATAAATATACTATAGTTCTTTTGAATTACTTAAAGTATAAAATAAAAGCAACTTATTTCCTTTTCTCTGAGATTCCTTTTAGAAATGATAGACTGACAATTATAATATCTTTTATAGTTTGATGCTGGTCATTATAAACAGTTCTCTTGTGGGAAACTGGGATGCAAAAACTAAAGTTGTGTTTAGTTTTGGTTATTTTATAATTATATTTTAAATTTTATTAATTACTCCAGTATTCTCATGATTATCTAGCAATTAAACATCTCTGGATGTCTGTCTATTATTAAAAGGACACTTTCATCTTGCTTACTTCTTGGTGAAAATTTTGAGCTTAAAAATAATTTTCTTTTACTTGTCATGTTTTCTTTTAAAAGTTGACGATCATATTCCTCCACTTATTGTCATTCTAGATTTTTGGCCTTATAAAAAAAAAGAAAAGGCATTTTCCATTTATTTTATTTTATGAGTCCTTTAAAGCCTGTTTTTAAATATGAGACCCCAACTGGTAGTGGATATTTGGATTGCTGAGCTTCATACAGTTTACCAATTCTCCCAGAGCCCCTAATGGCTTTCCTTCTTAGCATTGCAGATAGCATAAAATAGTAGAAACTATCAAAAACAGGAGTAGGTAACTCTAGGTGGCTATGTATTCTCTTTCCTAGTTATTACTAAAATAGTATTGGTATTCAGTTTTCTGATTATCATCCCTGCAGGCTTCCTCAAAGTCCCTTCAATTGTGTAATTTTTTGACACTGTATTTGTATTTCAAAATCATGAATTGCAAATTGATGAATTCAAACTTTTTTTTTGTCACTTAGGCTCAAATAAGGTTTTTGAAGCGAGAGAGTGTCTTATAAACTACATTCAATCAAACTATGATTCTTTAAGGTTTAATATTGTTTTTCCTAATAACTAACACTTTGTTGTATAGTCAGACTGTGCTAGAGGTATTTCTTAGAGGTAGCAGTGAAATTAGAAGGCCAAAACCTCTGGAGCAAATGCCCGGAAGACAGTATAGCTGTGAGTTCCTGACATGTTGATTGAAAGTGTTAATTGAAAGTTGATTGGCAGTGTGGACAGAATGAAAAAGTAAGTTCATTTTCTGCTTTTAGTCTTTATATTTCTATATTATTTGAAATGTTATAGTAATAATATTTTTACTTATTGTATACATTTTTGAAATGTTTAGGTTAAATAATAAAAGGCTATTGTAGGTTATACATCTGGGACTGAGAATATATTTATGGAGGATAATTATGTTGTTGAACGAAGGGGAAGCAGCTTACACCCAGCAGGACCAGCAGGAGGATCTTAAGTAAAACTGGTTTTGATTCACTCTGTTCTTTGACTACTCTTACTGTATGGCTCAGGGATGGACACCTTCAGGGAACTGAATTCACCCCAGCTGGTACGTGTAATTCATACAAAACCAAACATATCATGGTCTTTCTTGCAGTAAAGGAACAAGCAAAATTTCCCAAGTCTAGGTACTCCTCTGAATTAGTCATTCTAAGTCAAGGTGGAAACATTCTTGAAATAGGGAACAGAGGGAACATATGATTTTCTCCTATACATAAACAGAGATTTCAGTAAAAAAGAGGCAACTAACAAAAAGTAGGGTATGAATTTTCTTTAATTACTTTGATGTTTAGTTCAATACTAAACAAGATTGCTTACTTCCTATTAATGAATGTCCCTGAGGATTAGAATATGGTTCCTTGTTATGGGAATGTAGTTTGTGCAAGATGATGACACTTAATCAACAAGGTTTCAAATATAGGAAGCAATTTGTAGTTTATTGTGCTTAAGAAAATAGAACTATTTACTAAGATTATGTATAACTATATTAAATACATTGTAAATATAATAGGCAACTAAATATATGCACATATATAATTTGATACCTTATATAGTAATCCTAAACCATTATTACTGTTTAACCTAATTTTGAATTTATCTTAAGATACATATATATATATAAATATAAATTTTTGTGTATATATATAAAATTTAAAAATAACTCACTGTAAATTATGACCTATTAATCTAACTTTCCAGCATAGTTCTGGGATTTCAGGATAACTTAGTGTCAGCCTTTTCTGGATATCTGTTCTCATCTGTTTATAGCTTTCCTCCTATGCATGCATCCACAGGGTCTTAGGGACTATTTAAATTTGAATTTATAGAATGTAAGAATAAATTCATTGAATTCTCATAATTTCTTCACACACCAAAGAGGAAAAATGGCACAATAAAAGTGACGTGCAGTTACCTGGGTTTCTTTTTTGTCATAGATTCCCTCGTCCTGAATATCTGTCTCTTGTTGTCTGACTGTGTCTATTTTTACATCTTAGGACATTCACTCCAAAGTTCCCTGATCCTTTTGATCAATACCTAGTTTTACAAATCACTTTCTTTAGCTACAAAGGAACACAGAGTTGACTCAATTATAACTACTTACTCTTAGATGAACTAGAGCTTTATTTGTAGAATACAGTAGCTTTTTTTCTAAGAAAAACATTTGATTAGAAACATTATGGGGATTTAAAGAATATTTAAATGAGTCTCACTGCAAAAAATCTGACATAACCATATTCAGAATCCATACTCAAGTTTCAGCTGCTAGAAATTCCTCTGATGCCATGGTTGAAAGCACTGCGCTTTGGAACAGTAATTCATATGGATGGGAGTACATCAGAATCTCTGGTACTAAAGCACATTTAGTTTCAAACATGAAAGAAACCCATTTTCATAATGCAGTAATGGACACTCTTGGTGATCTGCCAGATTCCCTGTATCAGACCTATGTCCTCAAGCTGCAGGTGCTGTTCATGATTGGACACTTTCCTTGAACATCCCCTCATCCTGCAGCCTCCTGTTGTGGGAAATGCTTGGAAAGTTATAGCCTCCTCTTTGGGGGTGGCTTACAGCCAATGACTGGCTGATACCAGGGTATTAAAGGCTATTTCTCTTCTCAGGGTGAGACAACCCTGTGAGTGACATTGATGCATATCCTGTGGGATCAGGCTTCCACTAATATATATATTTGCTTATTCTCTAACTCTGCTCTTATAGCTTTCATCTGAAAATGATTCTTCAATAAAAAAACTTGCACAAAATCCCCATCTCAGGCTCATCATCTAGGAAAACTGACTTAAGATAAATACAAACAAGGATTAAAGTTCCATAATATCTTCTTGCCTGATAATGATGTGTAGATTATTTATTTTGCTTGTTAGTGATTATTTAAAAGCCAGGATCAGGAGATAAAAATGCCCTCCACTTCCAGGCTAGAACAACCTTGGGAATAGATTTGTGGAAAATATGACATGATATTTTATATATATGTCTCAAATGTTATTTGGAAAAAAAATACTGTTAAATAATGATGCTATAGGCAGAGACCTGACGTGTATTTCTTTTTATCTATTTGCTTTTAGTTCTACCAATTTGGCTTTATAGTATTTCCAGGATTCTAGTCAATTATAACCTATTCAAATAAGAAACTAGACATGATCCCTGAAATACCACTTTATTTATTTAAAAAAATTTTTAGTTGTAGATGGACACATACCTTTACTTTATTTATTTATGAGGTGCTGAGGATCGAACTCAGTGTGCTACACATGTGAGGCAAGCACTCTACCACTGAGCCCTGAAATACCACTTTAAATGTGCAGAAACTTTGTAAAAGGAATGAGAAAGATTTCATACACACTTCCCAACAATCTAATTGACTCTCAGTAATTAATTTCCACTGGTGGACCTGTCAATTCTTTTCAGTAATTACATATTATTTTCCCACTAACCTTAAGTGCTTTCATATTTTGACTGAACATGCTTGACATTTTCCAATGAACAGAAACAAATTTAAAAGTAAAGTCTCTAAATCCTTTCCTGCTCCATTTTCTCCCTTGCTTATTGTGTTCCATGCTAAATAGCTAAAGTGAAGCAGCAGACAGAACATAAATAATATATAACTATAGCAACTAATATAGCTAGCTGTGTGCTTTGGGCTTTAATTTTATTGAAAAAAAAAGAAATTTTACTGATTGTTAGACTAGATCACACAATGATGACGTTCTCAATTCTAATGATTTTCTAAATGTATTGTTGAATTTAAAAGTCATCATCAATGTTCTTACTTAAAATAGTACTTTTTAATCACCTTATTTTTTTTCACATTGGTGATATTTTCCTAAAGAATAATATCTATGTAGAAAGATATTTGATTATTTTTAGGCTAAAATCCATGTCTTCTTTATATTATAATATCTAGACACTGACATTTTCCAATTGGCTAAAGCACTTTACTATGCCTTTCTTTTTAAGTTTTTGGTACCTGGGATTGAACCCAGGGGAGATTAACCACTGGGCCCTATCCTAAGCCATTTTTATTTTTTATTTTGAGACAGGGATTGGTTAAGTTGCTTAGGGCCTTGCTAAGTTGCTGAGGCTGGCTTTGAGCTTGTGATCCTCCTGCCTTAGCCTCCTGAGTCCCTGGGATTATAAGTGTGTACCACTGCACCTGGCCTACCGTGCTTTACAAAAAGGTATATAATTATTACATCTGAAGGAATCCTATTAATAAAAGATTATAGATTATAATTCTATTATTAGGAAATTATAAAGAGTACCTTTATGAATAGATTTAGGATCTTTCTTCCAATATCTTCACTTAAAAAGCCCTGCTGTCTCACTCATAATGTCCTCAAGTAACCAAGTGGCATTCTAAAACTCAAGCTGCAATATGACTAAGATGCAGCCGAGGCAATCCATTGTATTAGAACATAATTTGTGCTTAAAATTTACTTTTATAAGCCCAGATTTATTTATTACCTCAGATCTATGTCAACTGCCTCTCAAATTTAGTCCACAATGTAGTCTATCAACAATGTTTCTAGCTCTTACTCCTGAATGTTATTCTCACATAATTCATAGGTTCTACAAATTACATTGCCTTGCATAATCATTCCAAGCAGAAATAAGGATAGACAAATTTGTAAATTATATTGCTTATAATATGAATTTAAAAATGTAGAAAATCATATTTGCCTACTAGCTGAATAAAATGAAGGAAATGTGCTTTTTATAGTTTAATATCTATTTGGTAAATAAATCACATGCAATGAAGAGTTCTAGACAAATGTGTTTGCTATCCTTGTTTTTTATGTATGTGAAGAATATCTGACAGGTAGACATGTAGCATGTACCTTTTTCCTAAGTCAAGGGCTTTCACAGCCCTCTGTTTATGAATCACTCAATGTCATGAGGCTGAGCAAAATTGGAAAGCTATTCCTATGCATTTATGAAGTCGCCATTGCCATATATATCTCTGCATATTGAGATCTCTGAGTAAAGGCATCAAATAAATGTTTTCATTCTGCAGGTCTGGTTATCCTTCTCTTCTTAATATTAATTATATAAAAACTTCTATTTGATGCAATACCCATATCCACACAAAGGGAAAGTTCTATTCTTTCCTAAGGGTGGAGTGAACAAAATTTAAGTCTTATTGTAGCTGCTTGGGCATCTGGAGATGATAATGTAAAATTAATGTAATTAAGTTATAATAATTATGAAATTCTACACCATTTATTTGAAGTCTATTGGTCATTACATTTTACATTCACATGCTTCCAGTATTCTTCCTACGGATTAGAATTTTGCCTATACCATAGGCAAATTAAAGCATTTTAAGAACATGGATTTATTTCTCCTATCACTTCTATGACTACATTCAGATTGCCCAAGCTGGTAGAAGCATGGGTGAGCTCTCTGGCACCTGCTGAGCTTAGGTGTTTATGATAAACTGAGGAGAAGAAGTGATTCTTTTGCTCCAATGCTCTGGCATGTTTATGTCCTACTTTTCAGTCCTTTGAGGGCAGGCTGGATCCATAATGCAATCTTCATTGTGATCCTATGTCTAGATAATTATTTATGGGGCTGTTTAGTGAAATACTGTTATAGTATATAGGGAAAAGGGCTATGAGTCTTTAATGATTTTAAAATACAGGCACTTACTCCTTCTTTTCTCAAATGGATCAAGGAAGGATATTAATAATGAGTCTTGATGCATCATTACAAGTCCTTCCATTCGTAGAGTCCTGGGTTACTTTATGAAATACTGCCAAAAGCATAGTAGCAATCAACTATTAATCTAGTTTCTTCTTTCTAACAACATGCTGTGGAAATTATATTGGTAAATTCCTTGAATTTTATAGCCATGAATTATTATTTTATGAGTTTTTAAATACAAAGAATATTGCAGCTTTCTCTACTGACAGAATCACCACTGCAATGATACCTTAATCTACAAGTTATATAATTGCTTAGCAATCCACTCTGTACAGTATGCTCCTAATTATCTAGGTTCAATAGAGAATACATGCTGACTTCCAAGGACTTGTTGAAGCAAATATGTAGACTATAACTAATTAGAGGGCTCTGTAATACTTTCAATATTAGAATATCATATTAGTTTCAACTCTACAGGGTATAAATTTGTTATGTGGCTCCTCTGCTAAGTGGCATTTGCAGATAGAGGCATGTTTTATAGTGCTTATTAAGAGAAAAGGATTTGGAGTCAGATCAATTTGGTTTCAAATCTTGTCTGCCACAGAACAGCTAAATGACCTTGGACAAGTTAATTAATCCCTCTGGGACTCAGTAAAATAGGGAATACTACTACTACCCAACTAACAGAAGTTATGAAGATTATATAAGTTTATGCATATAAGGAGCCTAATACAGTGTCCAGCACATTGTCAGTAATAAAAGGCTATTAGTTTTATTGCTTTATTATCAGATTTGTTGGATCAAACTCTTTCATCTCTCAGGAACATCTTGCCACCATGGCAGCAATGTTTCTGTATTATAATAAACCAGACTGTGGCTTCCATTTATGTCATGGAGAGAGGAAGGCAAGCATCACACAGGGCCATTTCCAACCACTGCTCTACTGTTTTCTCTTCCCAGTACGTGAAAGCAGTTTACAATTGCAGATGGACTCCAAAATAATGAACTCCATGGTGAGTGAATTGTTTTTTTTTTAACTACTAACATTGTCCTGACTATATCAATGGCAGGGCTAATTGTACAGTATTCCTTGAACCCAGTGAGACTATATTTGGCTAGGACTGCCTTTGGTCTTGGAAGGGAGTTAAATTTCCTACCAGATGATGTTCACTATTCTTGAAGTTTGGTACAAAATAGTGTGGTATATGTGGTTTAATCCTGAATCCTTCCTAAAGCCTCAGCTAATTTTTTGGCCACCTCGAGTGGCTTTTTTTTTTTTTTTTTGATACCACGGATTGAACCCAGGGGTGCTTAACCACTGAGCCACATCCCCATCCCTTTTTATATTTCATTTGAGACATGTTCTTGCTAAGTTGATGAGGCTGGATTTGAGCTTGTGATCCTCTTGCCTCAGCCTCCTAAGCCACTGGGATTGTAGGCATGTACCACTTAGCCCGGATGAAGCTTACTTTTGACCTAGTCTCCTCTCAGCCTTGTGGAATGACCACTCAAGTTTTCCCTGTGTGGATGTAATCAGTCTGGATGCTGTTTCACATTGATCCTTGGTATGTGGCTGAAACAGTGGTTCCCATCATCAACAATGAAGAGAACAAAAGAAATGGATTGGTAACTTTATTATAGAAAGTCCTCAATGCTTCTAAGATATTCAGATGTTCTTGGATACTTAAAATTTTGAGATGTAAAACATTTAAACACTCATAAACAGTAAATAAGATAATACCTGTGAGCTTCTGAGAATTGCTAATCCACTATTTATTATAAGAGTATGTGCCATGTTGCAGTTTAAACTTTTGTGTAACTAGGCTCCTTATAGAGCTTCTACTTCAGACTCAAGTAGCAGCTATTGAAGTTAGACATCTGTACAATTTGTTTCTTCTCACCTCCAGCTGTAAAACTGACAACTCATGAAAAAAAACTGTTTTCAATTTTGGAGAGAGGAGTATTTTAACTAATTTAATTTTTTTACTTTTTGTTAATTTGGGGTAGATATAGGCTCTGGGTTTATCTCTAAATTTTATGCAACCACAATAAGAATGAGACACTGGGGTTAAAGAAATGCAACTGGATTTCCAAGAGATTAATCCATTTCCTTATGAATAAACTAAATTTTTGTGTACATTTTCAGAGCCAATGTCTGTAGAGCCTCTGGACATTGTTAACCAGCTATCTACCATATGTTTGGCCAATAAATTGAACAGTATTGAGATTCATGTAGTTTTGGAAATACCAGACTCTGAATTTTGCAACAATAGAGATTCCCTTTTCAGATTGTAAAGTGTTTTACAGTGTAATCAACCAGCCAAATAAAAGTGTTTTTGAGGGGAAATCTTTCAATGGATATATCATACAATTCAAGCTCTCTGTCATATTTAAGCAGAAGAACAAATTATAAGATCACAGACATAGTTCAGAATCACTAGAATCATCAAAAGTTACCAATGGCAGCTAGGCCCAGTGGCACATGCCTCTAATTTCAGAAACTAGGGAGACTGAGGCAGAAGGACTGCAAATTCCAGGCCAGCCTGAGAAACTTAGCAAAAAAGGGCTCAAAATAAAAAAGAAAATAAGAAACAAAAACCAAAAAGGGCTGAGGATGCAGTTCAGTGGTACAGCAGCCCTGCGTTCAATCTCAAGTATCAAAAAAAAAAAAAAAAAAAGTGAGAAATCAAGTGGATAGTTATGAAGTGTTTATATTCATCATAGTGGAAGAATTATAGGCAATGATTTGAACATCTCAGATCTAGTTCCACACTGTTGAAAACACCAAAAATGCAACAGTATTCTGATATTTTACTATGTAGTAATCTGTTCTTAATTTTAAAATATTATTCTGTATGTTCTAAGCATATAGTGAAAAGAGTTACTGCTGGTGAGAAAGAAAAGAAAAACATGTCCTTTGAATTTTAACTATCTTAAGAATGAACAGTTTGTTGACTTTTCATTGAAAGAGTTTATAGAAGAGATGTAAAACCAGAGGTGAAAAGATGAATAAGATGTAATGATTTGGGGGTTTTAAGAGTATCATCATATATTTCTGATAATTTCAGACTTTCATGCTTTTTGTCTTAATGTTTATTAATAACTTACTATGATTAAATAGTACAACTAAACTATTGAATATTTTAATTATACTAAACCAATGGTTATCCTCCACCTCAGTTCAAAATGGAAATGAATGTAAAGTAGATGTTCTCCTAATTACATAGGGCTGCCTCATACACGTCCTTATATGTGAATTGCTGCTTCAACTGGTTGATCAAAGGAGCACCCATCTCCAAAGGTCACTGGAAATTTTTCTCTAGTTCCTTCCTTCCTAATGCATATAACAGTGGAATCTAACCCTCCTTTTGGTCTAGGTTCTTTTGTTCTTTCTCTCCAGACAGGGAAGGAAGAAGGGCAAGAAGAGTATAATAAATAAGATGACTGGGAAGATGTTTAGGAAAATATGGAGTAAAGGCTCTGTTTCAGGCTTTAGATATCTCTGGAATGGAAGCATTTAAGTGGTTTTCTTTTTTTTTTTCATTTTTAGAATCAGATTTCATGGTCAGAAATTGATCTGTGAGTTACTTTTATAGTAATAGTGAGTTGAAAGAGTCTGAACTAGGTAACTCACAGATAAGGTAAGATCCTGTGAGAATTTGTTCAAATGTAATTTCTATCTTTATTATTTTAAAGTTTTATGATGTCTCTTAATGTGGTTAAATTTGATGGGGTCAAAGTAGATCATCTCAATTATCATCAAATTATAATTACTAATCGATTCAAAGCTGAGAGTACTAAAAACTGATGGCAGCAGGTCAGGTTACATAGCTCAGGGTAAATGCTTTCAATTTAAGAATACTGTCTAGTATGGTTGAGGTTAGAGCTGGGTGGGAGTGTGCCTTCTCCCATGGGTGACAAGCAGGGACAAGCATGAGAGGCGTACCTAGCTCTTCTGTGAATGCTAACTCTGGTTTTTTCATTTAAAATGTTGTTTTCTGTATTTTTTCAGTTCTACAATTTTACTCATGAAATTCTTTACAAGCCTGAAGAGCTGAAGAAATGTCAGTCAGCTTGGCCTGGCATTAAATCGTTATGTAATCATCCTGTTATGGTGAGAAAGCATTTTCCTAAACAATAAAGTGATTTACAAGAAAACATTTGGAAACAACTTTTTAGGATTTACCTACATAGCTTTTATTTCCATAAATAAAACAATTTGAAGAAAAAGCCAGCAAACGCCAAAATCCTTTTCCTTTCAAATAGAAAACTTAAATATGTATTTTTCTTATCCTTTTTATTTTTCAAGTATTAAAATGGATTCTTTTTTTCCCCATGTACTGAAAAAGTGTGTAATTGACTTTTTAGAAAGCTTATTAAAGCACAGCAAAAACACTTAAAATAATTTTCTAAATTTTATTATCACAGTACAGGGCAGTATTCTTAAATTAAAATTGTCAATAAGAAATTTAATTTTTTCTTAATATGAACTTCTTTCCTTCATACATAGAAAGCAATTTGCCCTTTCACATATATAGCAGTTTCATTTGTCATAGGATCAGAAGAATATATTTTGTACAAATCATATAATTTTTCTAAACTTAATATATACTTGTATTTATTTAAAAAATTTATTTCTTACCTTGTCAGAAGGTTTGAATGGATTTCCTTGTCCACTAATTCCACCACTTATACTAAATCCAAGGCCAGGATTCTTTTCTATTCTCACACAAAACTATGTAAAAAAGGTTAAAAAAAGGTAATCAAATAGTTATCAAAGCTAAATATTTTCAAATAACTTCATCCTAATAGAAAAGATTCACATCACACTAAGTTCTTAGGATTGCCTGTATGGACCTGTATAAGCCGACAAAATGTTGAGTGTTTATATAGCAGTTATGATGAAAACTAGCTTGAAAATTACCTGGGTAAGCAGACATTTGTATGCACTTATTTATTATCATTTGTGGTACTAAATTTTGATTACCAGGTTTTAAAAATCAAAAGTCTTATAAACATTTAAGAGATTATGCATTATTTTAGCTACCTATCATAAATGCACATGTATTCAGATTAATTAGAAAAAGATGGCAGGGAAGAAAGCTCTCAAATGCAGAGTTAGGATAAGGTGCTTCTGCTTTCTAGTATGGTAGGATAGTTCCTTTTCTTAATAGATTATTATATTATTCAGAAATATTAGGGTGTTTAGTTTGAGAAATAGGCCATAGCTGGAGTGAAGGTGAAACAGGTGAAGTGCTCGGTGAATAGTTTCACAACTCAGCAGCTTCTGGAGCAGGAATTAGGTGCCTTTAGAAGAAAGTGGACATTGTGAAGAAGTCCAAGAAAGAGGTCAAAAATATGGAGATGTTGATTGTGACAGGGAATGGCAAATAGATGTTCAGGACTGCAAGGGCAAGTATTCTAACATTCTGTGTTATATTACTGCCCTGCTGCCACACCCTAAATCATCAGTACAAGTCTGTTAAATGCTAGAACCTTGTGTTTTATAGCACCACAGGGAATAATGGCATTAGGAGTAGAATTACCTTGGAGTAAGGCTAGAGTAAAAATGATATCAACCATTAAAGTCAATACAGAGTAGATCAAGAATTCAGCAGAAGGGCAATCTGTGCCAGGAACGACCTAGAGAAACTCCACCACATCAGAATTCCTGATGTTGTGGAATCCCTGAGTTGGGCACATGTGTGGGCTGTGGTAAAAATGCTGGCTCTGCATATAAAGTGGGACAGGGTGACCCCAGATGACTGAAAGCCTTGGGACCAAGAGGCAGCATGTTTTGGTAACATAAAGAAAAAAAGAACTTTCGTACATTTTAAGTAAAGAAGTAGTACTGGAATGAGGTGAAGCAAGTGTTACTAGAGGTTTGCGGGAAGATTAATAGTTAAGAAAAAAATAAACAGAAATACATTAGCATATATTTTATATTTATATAAACATATACTGGAAACATTCTTAAAGATGACTGGAAATTTTTGATTTCTTAAGAAGCTTAATGTTTTCCCTTGACATTCTTGCTTAGCCTAGTAATTAGTTTAATGCAAATGCCCAAACACTGTTTTTATTTTCAAGGTACCTTTTAATCTCTACCTCTTAGGCAGTTCAAGGTAAACTTAAATCCTATTCTTGACTTAATTAGCACATATTGTGAATCACTGGAAACTAGCTCCATTTTGTTTGTCTCTTCAATGAGACCATCTGGAATTCACTGTCATATTTTGTAATAGTAAATATAATGTTTATTACAT
>PVHX01001700.1:92717-195190 GCA_004024805.1 Geosciurus inauris
GCCTTGCCATTGCTGAGGCTGGCTTTGAACTCGCGATTCTCCTGTCTCAGCCTCCCTAAGTGCTGGGATTACAGGCTTGAGCCACCGTGCCTGGCTACATTTTTTGCTTTTAATTTTGAAACAGGGTCTCCTTAAGCTGCCCAGGCTGGCCTTGAACTTGTAATGATCCTGCCTCAGCTTCCCAAGTCACTGGGATTAGAGGTGCATACCATACCTGGCTCATCTTTTTATTTTTAAAGATACAGCTACTTACAACTTTTCTTTCAATTGAGTTAGATTTGTTTAAACTAGTAATCACAGATGGTAGCAACTACAGTTTATAATAGGTTATGTTTATATGGCTCACAGTCTATGCTTATGAACATATAATAGGTTGATTTAGCTGACATATTTTAGCTTTATTCAATATATTAGCTTACCTTTCTTCTTCTTATTTATTAATTGGAAAATGAGAAGAAAGCAACCAATAAGCTTACAACATTTTTCTTTTGTGTCTGCACATTTGTGTATTTCTAATTAAATTATTTAAAATTTGGGTTGTATCTTTCTAATGTGAAAATCTCATGTTGCACATACTCCTGGGCTTTCCCCAGGCCACTATAAAACCAGAAAGGAAACAAATGCAACAGATTTCATTTACACAGAAAATTGCTGAGAGTTGTTTCCAGTCATTTTTTTTTGAGGTAGTGACTATATCTATTTTATATTATTGTAAATCTGGAAGGCACTAAAAATGTAACGAAAACAAATTTCATATGTGCCAAGCATTTGAAGAACTGTCTCAATATATTTTTTAATAATAGAAATAATAAAGATGACACTGTGGTTTTATAAATGTGACAAACAAACATAAATTCTTATCTGAAGCTAGACTACTCTTGGGCATGCTAAGGTATGGCTAATAGGTTGTGCTGTGACTACTGGGTCTCATAAAGCATGTCAGGGAGAGTATTCATCTCACATGTAAGGAGTTCCACGTGTCTGCCAAGGCCCAGAGAGACCATAAAATGTTAAGAGGAGAGAATACCTTCCAGCCAAGAAGCAGTCTGAAATCAAAGAGGATTAGCAAACAGGACAGGCAGCATTCTAGCAAAAGGTCAAGTCTAGGAGTCTAATAAATAGCTTATTTAGAGAGAATCAGTATTTCAATTTTCTTCTGACAACAGAGTGAAATTTTTGGCCAAAGGCATAAACAATGGTTAAGCAATCAAAGGTGTATTTGCTTCCTTCAGCATCTGCTTCTTTTACTTCCCTTCACTTGATACTTCTGGTCTGTGTTAATCTTACTTTAACTGAAATCCTGGGTCTTATTTTACAGAGGCCTTCATGATAAAATGGATTGTTGTGTCATAATAAGGCCTGGTGAGGTCATAATCTATGTAGAAGCCAATGCTCTGACTTGGTCCTATAATCTAAAACCTCACAGCAAGAATAAAGGAAATGTGTGGTGTCTGTGTGTAAGAGAGAAAGAGTGTGCGTCTATGTTTCCTAGTGGCCATTCTCTTTCCCAGCAGTGTGTATTACAAAGCTTTTAGTGCATACTTGTTTCTGCTACCTAAGATCCATTCATCATTCTTATGGTAGTTCTACCTTAATCTGTTTGAAGAACCATTCACTCTGATATTCTCAGCCTGTATGCTTTGGATGAGTCATGTTATCTAGACCTAAGACAAAGCACTGTATTCTCTAAAAAATGTGATTGTCTACAGGATGGGCACGTAACCCAATCAAAAAGGAGTAATGAGAGGCCTATTAAGAATTCCAGGAAGCCGGGCGCGGTGGCTTAAGCCTGTAATCCCAGCACTTAGGGAGGCTGAGAGGAGAATCGCGAGTTCAAAGCCAGCCTCAGCAATGGCGAGGCGCTAAACAACTCAGTGAGACCCTGTCTCTACATAAAACACAAAATAGGGCTGGGGATGTGGCTCAGTGGTCAAGTGCCCCTGAGTTCAATCTCCAGTACCAAAAGAAAAAAGAAAGAAAAGAAAAAAAAAAAAGATTTCCAGGAAAGAAATCTTGCTACTTCTTGCTAGTTTTGAAACTGAGAGATCTGGAACTCTTACAGCTATCTTCCTAACATGAGGAGAAAGTCTTTTTGACACAGGAACCAACCCTTGGAAACAGAAGTCCAGACTTCCAGTGAGCCTGCATTATCTTCTCTGAATCCTGCCCATCCTTGCAATTTCAGTTTATATGAGTCAAAACATTCTCTTTTGGCTTAAGTCTTATTGAATTGAGTCCTTGCGATCAAATGTCCCAGGTAGTTAAAAAAAAAAAAAATCTAGGAGAGCCTTGCTCAGTTGCAAATATCAAAGGAGACTTTCTTTTTTTTTAAAATATATTTTTTTAGATGTTGATGGACCTTTATTTTATTCATTTATTTATATATGGTGCTGAGATTTGAACCTAGTGCCTCATACATGCTAGGCAAGCACTCTACAACCGAGCTACAATCCCAGGCCCAAAGAAGACTTATTACCTTTTTTTAAAAAAGAAAACAATACACTTGTTTGAAAATCCTCTTGGGAAGTGAAACAACTGGAACCTAAATATTTTACACTGTGTGAAATTCTAGTCATCATGGAAATGTAAATCAAAATCACAATGAGATACTATTTCATAGGATGGTTATAATGAAAAGGACAGGCAGTCTCAATATTGGTAGGCATGTAGAGAAACTAGAACTATCATTTATTGCTACTGGGAATGTATGTTGTAGCTACTTTAAAAAACTGTTTAGCAGTTCCTCAAAATGATAAATATAATTTCTATATGACCTGGAAATTTCACTCATATTTATCTACCCAAGAAGTATGAAAACATACAAATCTGTACATGCATGATCATAGCAGCATTATTTATAAGAGGCAAAAAGTAGAAACAACCCAAATGTCTATCAACTGATAGATAAGCAAAATGTAGTATATCTATATAATGGAATGTTATTTGACAAAGGTAAGTAATGAGGTACTGATACATGCTACACTTAGTATATTATGCTCAATGAAAGAAACAAGTCACACACAAAGAAACACATATTGCATGATCTAATTTATATTAATTGTTCCAATTAGGACAGTTTAATACAGAGACAAAGTGGAGGAGTGGAAGGAATATGGAAATTGTGAGTACAAGGTCCTTTTTAGAATGCTGAAAACATTGTAAAATTAGATTACAATGATTGTTGCCCACCTGCATAAATAAAACAAAAATAATTTACTTGTATATATTGAACAGGTGAACTTTATGGTATTTAAATTCTATCAATAAGGCTGTTAAGACACCTCTCAGAAGAAGAAATACAATTGATCAACAAATATATGAAAAAATGTTCAACATTTCTAATAATTAGAGAAATGTAAATCAAAACTACTCTAAGATTTCATCTCATGCCAGTCAGAATGGCAGTTATCAAGAATACAAGCAACAGTAATTGTTGGCGAGTATGTAGGGGAAAAGGCATGCTCATACATTGCTGGTGGCACTGCAAATTGGTGCAACCAATCTGGAAAGAAGTATAAGGATTCCTTAGAAAACTTGGAATGGAACCACCATTTGACCTAGCTATCCCAGTCTTCTGTGTATACCCTAAAAACTTAAAAACAGCATACTACAGTGACGCAGCCACTTCAGTGTTTATCACAGCTCAATTCACAATTGCTAAACTGTGGAAGCAACCTAGATGCCCCTCAATAGATGAATGGATAAAGAAACTGTGATATATATATTCAATGGAATATTACTCAGCATTAAAGAGAATAAAAGTATGGCACTTGCAGGTAAATTGATGGAGTTAGAGAATGTCATGCTAAGCGAAGTAAGCCAATCCCAAAAAACTAAAGGCTCAGTGTTCTCTCTGATAAGTGGATGCTGATCCATAATGGGGGGCGGGAGTGGGGGAAGAATGGAGGACCTTTGTTTGGACAAAGAGGAGGGAGAGGAGGGGAAGAGACATGGGGGTAGGAAAGGTGGTGGAATGAGATGGACATCATTACCCTAGGTACCTGTATGACAACACATATGGTGTGATACTACATCATCTACAATTAGAGAAATGAAAAGTTGTGTTGCATTTGTGTACAATGAGTAAAAATGCATTTTGCTGCCATATATTCCTAATTAGAATAAATCAATAAATTTCAAAAAACAAGGCTGTTAAAAAACAAGATCAGCAGGACAGAGAATAGCTAAGGAAAGAGCAGAGAAAAGGGTAGGTAAAGGCCCTATCTGTGGGGACATTATGCTCTAATATAAGGATTTAGAATTTATTCATAAATTTGGAGATTCACTAGAGGGTTTTAAGCAGAAGAGTGATATGATATGGCTCATGTTTTGAAAAGATAACTGACAATGGAGAACAAATGAAGAGAAGTAAACTGGAAGAAAGCAATTAGGAGGTTTTGGCAGTAGTTATGAGTTAGGTTATGGCCAGCTAAGATGGTGGTGCAGGTGATGAGAAGTAATGGATTTGGGATGCATTTTGATCATAGCAAAATGGTCAATAGAAAGTTCATTAATGGTATGCAGAAATCTGGGGAAAAGTAGGTCTGGTAGAAACAAGGGCAGAGACAGGAAATTGATAGTTCCTTTGACCCTGCTAATTTTAAGAAGTTCATTGGACATCCAGGTTGAGATGTCAACAAGTAGCTAATTGCATGTAAACAATCAGTGCAGGAGAGAGGCCAGGGCTAGAGTTATACATTTTATTTATTTATTTTTGGTACCAGGGATTGAACTCAGGGGTACTCGACCACTAAGCCACATCCCCAGCCCTATTTTGTGTTTTATGTAGAGACAGGGTCTCACTGAGTTGCTTAGTGCCTTGTCATTGCTGAGGCTGGCTTTGAACTCACAATTCTCCTGTCTCAGCCTCCCAAAGTGCTGGGATTATAGGTGTGCACCACCACACCCAGGTAGAGTTATACATTTTAAAGTTATCCAGCCTGAAACTGAGTGAGATCATCTAGAAGAGGATACAGAAAGAGAATAGAAAGGAGTCAAAGGCCTTGACACTGATCGTTTCCATATTTGGAGGTCAGGAACAAAAATATCATGGTTAAAACTTCCCACAGGGAAGTTGTAATTTACTCTGAAAGAAATCATTTTAATGCTCAATAACACATGGTACACATGAAGCAGGTGGCTGAGAGACAATGACTTCAGGCATTTCTTTAGACAAGATGTTCTCTGGTCAGCTGCTGAAGAGCACACTAGAGTTCCAGGTAAGAGTTTCATCTGAGGTTGTTGAAGAGAACTACATCATGCTAAGTGATGTAAGAAGAAAAACTTGGAAAGATTTGTTATATTAAATTACAGACTTTTTCCAAAACTACAGTGAGATGTTATCTCACCCTGGTTAGAATGACTATTACAAAAAAAAAACCAAAAACAAAAACAAAAACAAAACAAATGTTAGGAGGAGGAAAAAGAACTATCATACAATGTTGGTTGGGTATGTCATTTAGTACAATATTATGGAGAACAGTATGGAGGTTCCTCAAAAAACTAAAGTAGATCTACCACACGATACAACTGTCCCACTTTTGGGTATGAATTCAAAGGAAATGAAATCAGCATATCAAAGAGAAACCTGCACTCCCATGTTTATTGCACTACTATTCACAATAGTTAAGATAAGGAATCAACCTAGGTACCCATCAGCATATAAATGGGTAAAGGGAGTAGTAGTATGTATGTATACACAATGGAATATTATTCAGTCCTAAAGAGAAATGAAACCTTGTCATTTGCAACAAAATGGATGGAAGTGGAGAACACTGTGTTAAGTGAAATAATCCAGCCACAGAAAAACAAGTACTGCATGCTCTCTCTAATATGTGGAAGTTAAAGAAAAAAGCCAATCTGAATAGAAAGTGCTTACTAGAAGTTGAGAAGCTGGGATGGGATGGGGAGATAAAGAGAGGCTCTATATGCATGCATTGAAACATCACAGAACTCCATTAATAAGTACAATTAATACATGCTAATAAAATATAGATTTTAAATTAAAATATTAATTTAAATATGAATTAAAACATTAATTTAAATATTTAAATTAAATTAAAACATAATAATTTAATTAAGATAGTTACAAATACATATTAAATGATTTCAGTGTATGTTATTTACTCAAATGACTTCAGGGATATCCCATACTCATACTGCCCATCTTAAAGTATTGCTATTTGTAAATATTCCCCACAGAATTTTATTCTCCCGTTATCACAGTAATGCCACACACACACACAAGAAAACAAAAAATATTGTAGCCCTGGATTTATAATTCATAGTTTGACACAAGGAATTTGCAACTCAACACCATAAATTCTATAAATTGACTTTCTAAGTTGTGTGCAGTTGCATGTACACAATTACAGGCCACACAGAGCAGGAGGTCCAGCTCAGCTTCTAAATTGTTGTCTGACTACAGCACAGTACTTAATTTCTCTTAATCTTAGTTTTCTAGGTAATAAAATAGAAACTGCTTTACCCATATCATAGTATTACCAATTAAAGTAAATAAGTTAATACCTGAAAGGGTTTAGGGAGATTTGAAGTGTCAAGCTGATGTTTTTCCTTTTCATTTTGGTATCTTATATATTCTCCATACACAAATATAGTCTGTCTTTGTGCATTTGCATAAGGGATAAAAGTATTTTTAACAATGTTTAATTTATATATATTCTTTTAAATAGTGGTAATATCCATAAATTATTTTTTATTTTTATTTTTGGTACTGAGGATTGAACTCAGGGGTTCTCAACCACTAAGCCACATCCCCAGTCCTATTTTGTGTTTATTCAGAGACAAGGTCTCACTGAGTGGCTCACTGAGTTGCTTAGCACCTTGCCATTGCTGAGGCTGGCTTTGAACTTGTGATCCTCCTGTCTCAGCCTCCCAAAGTGCTGGGATTACAGGCATGTGCCACTATGCCATACATTATTCAGCTAGCAAGTTGTGGAGCTACAGAATGTCTAAAGCGGTGGTTCTCATCCTTGGATCCATGATAGAATCACCTGGGGATTTAAAAAAGTTTCCATTTTCCAGGTTACAAGCAGACCAATCAGATCGGTTGATTTAGGAACAAGGTGAAGGCATCAGTGTTTTTCTAAGCTCCTGAACATATTCTAACGTACCGCTGAGATTCAGAATGGCTAATATAAAGTGTTATTATGTTGTGAAGGAAAGAACAATGTGAATAGGAAAGAAAAATATTGAAAAAACCTGCAGATTATGTGTAGTTCCATATGAAAATTATAACCTCTTCACGTTTTTGATTTTGTTTTTCTGTTTTGTAGAGGTTGGGACATTAATCATTAAGTTCTTTCCAATATTTTAATTCTCAAAATCTTGTATTACTATTTCTATACTCTCAGTGTCAGGCTTATTCATTTTCTCTCTCTTTCTCTCTCTCTGAATTTTATCCTGTGACTCTCCCACAGAACCTTTTTGAATGTTGTTGGCAGGTGGTAATGTTTTCATTAACAAGAGAAACAGAACTTTAGAAAGAGTTAATAACTTGGTCAGGGTCACATGACTAGTAAAATAAACCTCTACCTACAACTTCAAATTCTAATACTTAGTCCTAGCATTCTCTTTCTTGAATGATGTAGAGGTAATGAAGTGGAGAGGTTGGGAAAAGCAAAAGAGATCAAAGAAAACTGTGGTAGAAAATGTGGTGTGCTAGAAAATGTTTAACAGCTGGTTGGGAGGGCATATCTTTATTTGTAGTGTCTGTTAATTTTTATGGTGTAAATATTTCCATAATGTCAACCTTTTAATGGGATGTCACTGAAGGTGGAATTGGGAAGAGATGCACACAATGATGGGCTAACGGGCCAGCTTCAGCAAGCCAGTAGCAGTAACAAGTGCACTGAACCATGAAAACAGTTTCAGCAAACTCAAGATTTATAACTGGGGGCTGTGGCAAAAATAGTTTTGGAACTAGTACTAATTGTTTAAAGGCCTTTTAGGATTTCGTGACATCGGCAAAGTTCTTATTTCAGCATTCTAAACTATTTCAGCCCCAAACCAAGGCAAAGAACACTAAGAAGACTAAAGAAGTTATATTTAAATCTCCTTCTTCACATAGCCACTGAATGCTTATATCTTTCTCTCTCAGTTTGAAAGGCACCTGATGTTATCAGAGCTATGAATCAAAATGCTTGAAAGCTACAATAAATACATTCTTTGAAAGAACTGTGATATTTTAAACTTAATTCACGTGTAAACTTTAAAACTTAGCAGTCCTTTCACTAGTCAGACTTCATAAAAGTTATGTATTTGGGGTATTCAGAAAAACAGCATGGTAATACTAAACTTACAATTCAAATTAGGTGAAAACAGAGGACATTGATCTCAGTAGATTTTTAAATGCATTAATTTTGGGAGCTATTAATAAGGATAACTAAATCAAAGAACTGGTTTGAGGTTATGATATTTGTGGGATAATTGATATGAAAATTTTTTAACTTCCTAGGATGCCTTTGGTCAGGCATAGTTTAAAATATTTAGAATCTCTGGGGAATTAAAAACCTCACAGCATTATCTGATGAAAAGCAGCTATCTGGTTATTATATATGAATTCCAGCTCTTGGCTTAGATCAAGGAAGGAGAGGAAGAGAATTTTCTTGGAAAATAAAAAACTGATTCTGAGAACGATTAATACATGTTTCAGTTTTAAGACAGGTATTAAGAAATAGAGGCAATGTTTAAAGCAAGTGGGATCCAAATGATAAATGGCTCTTAATATAAAGAAAAAAAAGCTGGAAATGAAGGTAATCTTGACTGATAGGTTTAGAAAATAAGGTGGGGTGAAATGTAAAGTTTGAATGTGTAATAATAAAGTGAAACTTTTTGAAACCATATTAAGGAGTTAATACAGTCAGTGGGAGCTTTGCCTAATTATGTGAACAATGAAATAAGAGAAATTAATTTTATGAGAGTATTAAGGTCTTAATGTCTTTCTTTCTAAGCTTAATATAATTTAATAGATTGCATTCTGTTTTCTGGTCCTAAGGAAGAAAAGAAGATTCTACCACGAAAAAGCAAATTCTAATTTTAGATAGGTCAGAAGAGCAGCAATGTTTTTGCTCCATGGCATTAATCAGTAGTTTTTGGAGCATTTCAGCAATATTTCTCTTCTAGCTGTTCTTTATAATTTTCTTATAGTAAAGCTTTATCTCTATGCTAGTCAACAACCAGGACTTCTAGAAAATGTTTACTTACAAACAAGCAGGAATAATACAGCTAACTTTTTATACTATTACCCCAGAGGCCTTGGTAAACACACCTCACCCATTGAAGCTCTCTATAATATTCCAAAGCTGTAAAGCTAAACTGGAGTTGGAAGTGAGCCAAGGAAAACCAATTCTGACCCATCCTTTTTCCTATGTGATGTGAAAAGGACATTTTACTAACCATAAATTCCTTCGTGTTACAGTCCTTAACTGCGAATATCAATAAAATGCTTACAAAGAGTGTTCCATTCCATTCAAGATGATGACATTATGTGCCCTGAACCACATTAACAAGGGCAAGGAAACCATGGACTTTTCATATTCCCCTGAAAATTCAACAACAATTTAAAAAAGAAAACAAAACAAAACAACACAATTCTTCTCACCTGTTCTGGATATCCATCCATACTTCTTTGCCCTTTAGTTTGAATTAAGCACCGTCCAGGCTGAGGTCCCCGTGTGGCCTGTGAAGAGGGGATCTGAATAGGCAATGGTGACTGAAATTGCTGGATGGTCACTTTGTTTATATTTCCTTCATATGGCTGCTGCTCCCGGCTGCGATGCTGCAGGCTTTGGGACCCCATCAAAGTCTGGATGTGGCTGCCTGCCTGTGGAGAAGATAATCTGTCAGGCGAAGGCTCCTGGTGCTGATTAAAGTAGGAAACACGTTCAGAATACCTCTCGGGTAAAGTGGAATCATTTGGGCTTTCAGCCACGGCTGGAAAGGATAATGAAGAAACAGCGAGGGTCTGTCTACTGTGGTTTGTGAAAATGTTAATATTGGAGCAAGGTCGCATTAAATGAATAAGTAGTCATCTGGTGCTTTGCCAAAGATCATTTTAACCCCTATTCCAAGGGAACACATTTCAGTCCGAAAATCTCAAGTTGTAAAAGAAGTCACTAAAAATAAAGCAGATCTCTATTTGGCATTTGATTTTGAAAAATAACAGAAATGTCCAATATATGACATCAAGAGGAAAATGATACTAATTCCATTTGTATCAAATGATTGATCATACAAATGATTCCATTTGTATCATTATGATTACAAATTCCATTCTTTTCCTGTTTCCTGATTCTGAAGCAAAAGAATTGAATTGCTTAAGTTTTATGACACAGATGCATAACAAGTCTGTTCAGGTGAGTAATAACCAATGGCATTAATTTTTTTATTGTCAAATCAAGGGTTAGTTTTTGGAATCTCTATGCTACATTAAAATTAATTGTGTGCTAAATTCCTATGTTTGTAGACTGTGGAGGCACAAGATCTGGAACAGTCTTCAAAATAAGTTCTATTTTCAAGTTCTTAAAAAGCAACATAAAAAAGTGAAGACGTTACAGTGAGAATGGAAAATCACTTAAAGAGGGAAGTTCAAGAAGTAATTTCAAAAAATATTCAAAATTATTATTTGGCAATACATAGGGCAAAATAAACACATAGTTTGTTATATTTTAGATGTTCAACCAGCTGTCTTGGTGTTATAATTTTTACACGCAAAGATATTAAGATATTTCAGTCACAAGAAACTGGAGGAAAAGTTGCAAAAAAGAATTTTGGTCTATGCCAGCACAATGCAAAAACAATTTTCAATCCAACATGGTCTAACACACTTATGCAGTGATTACAGCACAGTAATCTCATAAATACAACTCAGAAAACCTCATAAAGGACAAATGTCTATTTCTCTATTCTCTTCTCAGAAATTTTCATCAAAGGACATGCCACAAACTTTTCAGCCATTCTAGAAGAACTGAATATCTTTCTAGTTAAGGTTTTCCTTGTTACAAGTTTCATTATTTCCCGCTTGCATGGAATTTTATGTTCTCTTGTTTGGTGGGAGAGGTACCTATGTCAAACCCAGTATCAGAGTTTGATCTGCTCTGTTTTGAATGAACTCACTGGCATACTCAGTTATATAGTTAAAAAAATAATTTTCCATTAGAGCAGTTGGGAGTGGAGGCTGTTTAATGAGGCTGACTGTCTGGGAACTGAGCAGTCTGTTGATTGATACCTAACTTCTCACACCCGCTGGTGTAATTTCATGGGTCTTAGTACTTGAACCAGTGGATGGGAGGAGGACTAGCAATGTAACTAGAAGTGATTATATAGATAAGCAAAGATGTTTTGCACCCTGACAAACTTAGGAGGAAACCAGAACATAGCTTTAGTTCCTTGATAAGTAATCTACACAAGAAGAACAATAATGACTACTTAAAAATTACTTTTCTGATTCATCCGGTAATAGTCTATCCAAGGGTAAAAATCCGATTCTTTATTTAACAGAACTGTAATACCCTTTACACTATTATTCTGTTTGTTTTTCTTCTGATGTGACAATTTTAGCTCAAGACTATGCAAATTTTGAATTGTTTGAGGGAAAACATCATATACTACTTAATATTTTTAATGACTGGCCCAGTAACTGCATTTAATAAATAATTGCTACCATCCAAACAGAACAGTGTGCTAAAATATTTTAAATATATTACCTCCTGTAATCTTCACAACAGCATTAAGAAGGAATTATTATTATCCACTTTCGATGAGGAGGAAACCAAGGTTGGGAGAGGTTAAATAATTTATCCAAGTAACTGTACAACTGGTAAACTGGAAGAACAGCATGTGAAGGCCATCTGACTATATAGAGTTATGCTCTTAGACACTGTAACATATCGAGCCCTGTCCCTCCAAATTGACACCTTCATGTACTAGTTGAACTGTGAACTGAAATGGAACCATGAAAGGAAACAAGATCTGGTTGTGGAGGGAGAATATATACAATTCCTTCAGCAGCTCTTGAATTTGCCAAAGGGCCATTCCCTACTGGGTGAATTAGGTCTATCAGCTCCTTGGGATGCACTGCTTGTGTTTTCCAGCTGTACAATTCAGCAGACAGGACTGGAATTTGTATTTAGTGATCTTTCTGGTCCTATGTTCTCAGAAGGCTTGACGAAACAAAAAGTGGGTATGGAAGGAACATGCTGTTAAGTATTTTGTTTTTTTCAGCAGAGGCCTATATCTCACTCTTCCGGGATATAGGCTGTAAAAAATGGGGATGAGGAATTATTGCTCTACCAAGCAAAGAATTAACACTAAATTTTGAATAGTCAAACAAACATAAAGGACATAAGATATCTAGGGGGAACAATTAGGAAATAGAGAAGCTGCAAAGAAGAAGCTTTTTTTTGGACATAAAGACTTAAGAAAGGTAATAAGGACATTTACAATGAAGTACAAGGGACTGATAAAAAAATGAAATGTCAGAGGCTGGATTTGTTCAAGCAGAGGGTGAGCTATATGAATACTGACTCACACCGAAGAGGAATTGGAACATGAGGGTTTCTGTAAAGACTGTGTTACACATTTTGAATTATAAAAGGAAAAAGAGAAGATTTGGCATTTGTTTGGAACTTTCCAAAGTGGGCTGAACAAGATAACATGTATTTGAGGAGAATAGTGATAGAGTAAAGTGTTTTCAAGTTGTCCCAAAAACAAACTGTCGAAGTTTACAGGGAAAAACTCCAATATCCACTAGATCCAAGGAAGGATTTATTTTAAAACTGAAGAAATGTTGATTTGATACCAAGTGGTATCAGATTCAATCAACTTCATGTTAAATTCATCCCACAGTTAATAAGGCTTATTATGGGAAATTGTTAAGTGTTTGAGAGGTTTTTTATGATATAAAAGCAATGGTACTATCATCATAAAAATATCTTGGTTCACACTGTTCTTTTGGAAAAAAGTGTTAGACTGAGAAGTGTATCATATTACCCAATTTGGTCATTTGTTTTACTACCCATCTTGGCTCCTGAACCATGAGAGCTTGCTTCTGAAAATCAAACAGCCTTCAAGGGTGATGATTTATGTCACTGAGAATGTTCAAAAGAACATGATTCAGTTTCCAAAATTAGCTCCAAAAGAATCCCAGGAATATTTAGGGTCAACAATTCAGAATCATCTCCAAAGGATAACTAAGAAACTGATTTCAAGGAGTCAGACTCATTTAACAAGTCAGTATCAGTAATTTTGTAAAGCAACAACAAAAACAAAACAAAATAAAACGAACAAATCAATAAACAAACAACAACGCAGTCTCTACTTTCTATTCATACTATGTATTCTATAGTGTACCTTCCCATTAATTTTTAAAATGCAGGCTAAGTTTTAAAATGAGTCAGTAGGACTTCTGCTTCCATGTGGATAGAATAGATGCATTTCCCTACATGTACTACATTAAATATAACAAAGATCCTTGAACATTATATGTAAACACATATAAAAAGACTGCAAAATAGAAGAAGGAAGCCAGCAAAGGGCCTAGGGACCAAGCACCATATGATAGTGTCTCCTTGGGTTATATATACAGAAGAAGTGGGTAACCAATCAACTAACGAAACAAGCACAAACCTATTCTTTCTAGCCAAAGGATTAGGAAAGATGTATACTGGCATGTAGATGCTTTAGATATTGCCTTCTATGTTGTTGCTGAACACCATAGAAAAAACTGTGGCATGACTTCAACAATGCCAGCAAAGACCAAATGGGTAGCCTCAAATTCTACTCTCATTAGGGTGCAACAAAGCAAACCAAAATTACTGCTGAAGTGGTATTAGGGAAGTACAAACAAGGTGCCACAGCATTCACCTCCAGTGACTAGTCCCTCCCCAAATGGCGTCAGTGGAGACCACAAGAACTGCTCTAACTTCCATGCTCACTCAGAAGCAATTAGGCAGCTTCTGAATTCTCAATGAGTAGTATAAGAGAAGGCCTGATAACAAGTCAGGACATTAAACATTACCCAGTGATAATGTATCAGTGGAGACCATGCAGGGAGTTGAAACCCATCCCCACTTAGCAATACTGAGGAGCTTTTGCCTCAGGTGTCAATGAAGGCTGAGTAGGAAAGCCAAATTTCCATCTCTACTCAATAACAAATCAGCACTCCACCCTTCCTCAACTGAAATGGTTGGTGTCAGAGAAAACCAGCTAAAACAGAAGGCTGAAATAAGATCCAGAGTTATATAACACAATGCGGAAATGTCCAGGTTTCAATTGAAAATGACTCAACACACCAAGAGTCAGGAAAATCTCAAACCAATTGAAAAAACACAATTGGTAGATGCCAACATTGAGAAGACAAAGGTGTTGCAAGTATCTGATTTTAAGGGAGCAATCAAGAAAAGGTTTCAATGTCTAAATTCACATACATGTGAAACAAATGAAAAAACAAGACATCAGCAAAGTAATGTAAGTCTCAGCAAAGAAACAGAAGACTTAAAATAGAAACAAATGGAAATTTCAAGAAGCAGAAACTCCCATAGGATAAACCCAAAGAATGCAAGCATACATGAATCATTATTAAATTTCTAAAAGCTAAAGACAAGTTAAAAAAATACTCAAAGCAACCAGAGAAAAATGATAACTTATCTAGAGAGGAAAAACCATATGAATGACAGTGGATATCTCATCTAAAATATGGATAAAAGAAGAAAGTGGAATGATAATTTTCAAATGCTAGAAGAAAAGATCTGTCAGCCCCAAATCCTGTAACTATGGTAATATTCTTCAATAATGGAAGAGAAATCAAGACTTTCACTGATGAAGGAAAACAAGGACAATTTATTGCTACCAGAACTCCCCTAATATAATGTCTAAATGAATTTATCTAGAGAGGAAATAGTAAAAGGAAAAACTTTGTGACATTAGGAAGAAAGAACATGGTAAGCAAAAACATTGAGTTTCCCTTCTCCTATTGAATGTTCAACATTATGCTTCATGTTTGAAGTAGAAAATATGACACTGATTCTGGAACTATCTGGTGTGGCTCTGAATGTATGTAGAAGAAATATTTAAGACAATTCTATTATACCCAGGACAGAATGAAAAGCTACAGAGGAAGGTTGGGTTTCTATATTTCACTTGAATTAGTAAATGACACCAGTAGATTTTTGGAAGTTTTATATATGTATATTTTACCAGAAGCAATCACTACAAAAGTTATATAAAGAGATATACTAAGGACACTACAGATAAATAAAAATGAAATTTTTAAAATGTTCAAATAACCCACAGGTAGTAGGAAAAAGAAACAGAAAACCAAAACAAGCACAACCAGGAACAAAAAATTAAATTGAGACTTCAATCTTAAGGAATCAATTCTTCTTTTAAATTTAAAGGGTTGGATATACAAATTAAAAGATAAATGTTGGAAGACTGGATTAAAGAACATTGCATCTATTTGTGAACTTTAAGGAATCCGTTAAAATATAATGATATAGGCAGGCAGAAAGTAAAAAGGATCCAAGGGATCATGATATGCAAATATTAATAAATGGAAAAGAGAAGTTATGACAATGGTAGCAGATAAAGTGGATTTTAGAACAAAAATATATCACCAGAGACAGAGAAGAATTTTGTTATGAAAAAAAGATCAATTTATTAAAAAGGCATAATACTCCTAAATTGTATCCACCAAACAATAGAGCTATAAATATGTGAAACAAAATTTATTGACTGGAAAGACAAATAGACAAATCCAAATTAGAGTTGAAAATTCAATATCCTTCTCTGGATAAGTGGTTGAAAAGCTGAACTAAAAATTATCAAGAATATAATAATATAGAACTCAATTATACTATCAGCCAACCATAACCAATTATTACTTATAGAACACATCTTCCTCAAGTTTCCATACATATTTATGAAGTTAGACAATATCCTGAACTAGAAAAAACACTAAACAAATTTAAAATAATTTAGAAATCATACAGGATTGTGTTTTCCAACCACAATGAAATAAAGCTATAAAGCAGTAACAGAAAGATAAAAGAAAACTCTCCAAACACTTGGAAACTAAACAACACACTTCTAAATAATCGATGGTTCATGGAGGAAATCTTAAGGGAATGAATAAAGAAAATGTTGTATATATACAAAATGGAATATTACTCAGCCTTAAAGAAGAATGAACTTATGGCATTTGCAAGTAAATGGATAGAACCAGAGAATATCATGCTAAGTGAAATAAGCCAATTCCAAAAAACCAAAGCTGAGTGTTTGCTCTAATAAGCAGATACTGATCCATAGTAGAGGTTGGGTAGGGAGGAATGAAGGAGTTTTGGATTGTGCAGAGGGGAATGAAGGAGTTTTGGATTGTGCAGAGGGGAGTGAGAAGAGGGGTGGAGATGTGGGGATGGGAAGGATGGTAGAATGAGACAGACATGATTACATTACTGGCATGACTGCACCACGTACAGCCAGAAAAAAAAAAGTCTTCAATCAATGATTAAGTTCTCAGCTTAAGGGCCAGAAAAAGAAGAGTAAAATAAATCCAAAGTAAGCACAGAGAATGAAATAATAAAAAGAAGAGAAGATATCAAAGACATTGAAAATAGAAAACAGCAGAGAAATCAATGAAATAAAGAGCTGTTTCTCTGAAGAAGTCCATAAAATCAACACTCTTGTAGCAAGACTCAAAGAGAAAAGAAGGAAAGAAAAAGACTACTAAAATAAGGAACGAGGCAGGGAACATTACTGTAGACACTGAAGACATCATAATAAGGTACTACTACAAACAACTGTATGCAACATAAACTTGACAATTCATATGAAATGAGCCTCTTCCTTGAAAAACACAAACTACTATAACTCACTCAATATGAAATAAATAATTCTACAATTACCAAGAAATGAGTTTTGTAATTTAAAAATTCACAGAAAAGAAGTCTCTGGGACTAGATCATTTCACTGGAGCACTCTACTAAACATTAACTAAAAATACCAATTCTACACAATGTCTTCAAGAAAATAGAAGAGGAGAGAATCTATTCCAATTTTATTTTATGAAAGTAGTATTACTCAGAAGAACAAAAGACAGAGAAGGAGGAGATAAAGGAGAAGAAGAAGGAAAGAGAGAGAAAAAGAAAATCAGAGAACAGTATTATTCATAAATATAGATACAAAAAATTGTTAAGAAAATATTGGCAGCTGGGTGTGGTGGAACACACTTGTAATCCCAGAAGCTCAGGAGGCTGAGACAGGAGGATCACGAGTTCAAAGCCAGCCTCAGCAACATGAGGCGTTAAGAATCTTAGTGAGACCCTGTCTCCAAATAAAATACAAAATAGGGCTGATGATGTGGCTCAGTGGTCGAGTACCCCTGAGTCAATTGCAAAAAGAAAAAAAATATATATTGGCAAATAGAATTCAGTAATATATAAAAATAATTATGCATCATGACCAAGTAAGGTTTATTCCAGTGATAGAGAGTTTGAAGATTAATCAATGTAATGCACCATACTAATGGGCTACAAAAGAATCACATTAATGGAAACAGAAAAAATGTTTGAAAGATTCAACATTCATTTATGATAAAAACGCTCAGAGAAAAAGGAATTAAATCTTAATGTATCAATTCTTCCTTTAAATTTAAAGGGTCAGATATACAAAGTAAAAGGTAGATATTGGCAGACTGGACTAGAAACTACTCCTGAATCAAGGGGAACTTTCTGTATTTAGCAAATAGCATCTACAAAAACTTGCAGCTAACATACTTATGGTGAAAAACTAAGTGCTTTAGAACTAAGATTAGGAAGAAAGCATAAACGTGCACTCTCACCATTCTTATTCAATACTATAAGTTTATCTTACATAAGGCAAAAAAAGGCAATATAGTTTGAAAAAGAAGAAATAAATTGTTCTTACTTGTAGAATGACATGGTTTTCTACAGAAATTTTTTTTTAAAGAATTAACAAAAAATCTAGAATTTACAAGTGAGTTTAGCAAGGCCGCAGGACACAAATAAGCATTCAAAAATCAAGTGAATTAATGGATGCTAGCAATGAAGAAGTGGACATAAAATTTAAAAGGTAATGCCACGTGCAACCACTCAAAAATGTAAAGTACTTAGGAATAAATTTTAAGCAAAACTTGTATAGGACTTACATGCTGAAAATACATATTGCTGATGGAGACAATCAAGGTGGTTTTAATAAATGGAGAGATGTACTATATTCACAAGATGCAAAGACTTAGAAAAGTTTTTTTTTTCCAGTTGATATACTGGTTAAATGAATTCCTATCAAATACATTTTATTCCAAAATTTAGAAAAACATGAAAGTAGAATGCTCAAACAATTTTGAAAAAGAAGTGGAAAGTGGAAAGAATCAATGTGATTTCAAGTTTATTGTAGTTACAATGATAATCAAGACGGTGGTATTTGCATAAGAAGAATCATATAAACCAATGGAATAAAAAAAAATCCACAAACAGACCCAAACAATGTGTCCAAATGAGTCGAGACAAAGTTGCAAAAGCAACTCAAACAAAGGAATGGAGGGAAGAATCTTTACAACAAGGATGCTGGCCCAGTTGGACATCCATAGTCAAAATAAATGAGCCTATGTCTTATATTATATATAAAATAAAATAAAATTCAGGCTAAAATGTTAAGAAACGAAAAAAGCAAGTTACTGAAGTGCTGAAAATATTTGCAAGCAACACGTACGACAAAGGATAGTACTTAGAATATATAAAGAACTCTCAAATACAACAATAAAAAAGGTGAACAATCCACTTAGAACATATGAAGAGATATTTCATCAAAGAGAATATACAGACAGTGGCAAATAAGCACATTAAAAGTTGCTCAACATCATTAGCTATTATGGAAATTTAAATTAAACAACAGTGAGAGGTCACTACACATCTATTAGAAAGACGGAAGCAAAACACAGTAATAACACCAAATGCTGGAGATGATGAGGAGAAACTGGATCACTTACACATTTCTAGTGGAAATGTAGAATGGTGGAGCCACTCAGCAAAAGTGTTTGATAATTCCCTAAAAAACTAAACATACAAGTACCATATGATCCAGTAATTGTGTTCCAGGGCATTTTTCCCAGGAACTTAAGATGTTCTAGGAACTTAAATTCACATAAAAACTTTCCATATAACCCAAAAGTTATATATTATGTGATTTAATTTAAATAGCATTCTTGAAATGGCAAAATTGTAGAAATGAATGTGATTGTAGAAATGCCAGGATTTAATTTTAAAAGAATAATACAGGTAGTACAGATAGCCATAGTATTTGGAGTTGGATGATTTATTCCTTGCTCAGTTATTTTTTACTTATGCAACTTAAGCAAAATTCTTAAGCTTATCATATGAAAACTGTAGATAATAATGATAAATGCTTAGTAGAATATTGTGAGAATTACAGACACTATAATATGTTGAGCATATTAGTGTATTGCTTGGTATGTAGCAAATAATAACACTATGAGAAAAGTTATCTGCTGAGTAAAGGTATGATTTTTCTTTGAGCACAGAAACAAACAACTAGCTGAAAAAATTGGTTTTAAAACTAATATAATCAATCACTTACAACTTGTTTTAGAAACTGCTCCTGAAAATCAGCCAATCAGCAAGTGTCACTCAAGTAATCATGTTTCCCCAGCTTTGTGAACAAACTTCTGCACATTCTAACTTCTGAAAATCTAACAATCCCTGAACTTATGTATGCTTCACCAGGAATATGGCTAATATTTTAGGTTGCTGTGATTCATCTTCATTGTTTTCCCTACAAATTTTCATGACAACTGTCCAGATGAAGAAACTATTCTGCATTCATGATAACTAATTCAAAAGATGCTAAATCATGGCCTTGGTCTCATGAACAATCTGTTGATAGGACAAAGCTAAACCCAAGTTTGAGGGGAAGGACAGCTAATCAAAAGGTGCTAAGTTACAGTGAGGTAGAAGTAATTTATAAGTTACCATTAATTAAATGTGTATATGACAGGCACTGTGGTAAATATTTTACATCATGATCTTAGTTACTTTGCAGAACTACTCTATGAGCTATGTAAGGATTATTATCCTTTCTTCCCAGATGGGTAAAAGTTTAATATGTTTGCTAATTAAACAAAATTTAAAGCTGACAGTTTCTCCTAAACTTTGCTTACAAGAAAAAAAAGGGCAAGATCTTGGTAAGAAAAAGGTGAGATAATTTTTTTAATTGCAGTTTAGTGCATACTTTAGCTTTTACATATTAACCTAATTATCATTTTTTCTGGGATTGTCTCAATACGCAGTGCAGTTTTATCAGTTCCACAAGTAGTCTGGGTGACAGGACTCAAAATTTCTCAGGTTTTTTTTTTTTTTTTTTTTTTGGTGCTAGGGATTGAACCCAGGGCCTTGTGCATGCAGGGTAAGCACTCTACCATCTGAGCTATATCCCTAGCCCCTCAGGTAATTTTTGAAGAGAGTTTCAAACAGGGTGGAATGACAGGAATCATAGATAATTAATGAAGAATTTTGATGTGCAAACTTATTCAGAGTCCAAACCAACAAATTGAACTAAATTCAGCATGATGGAAAGATCTCTGGGTACTGTTCAGCCATGCTTAGTGTCCCTGAGTCTATTCATTCTGAGAGTCATGAAGGTGGCTAAAGAACTTGTAAATATTTCAGATTAAAAAATAGGAAACTGATGCATTTCAGAATCTCTGAAAGTTCTGATTTGTGTAAGGGCAAGAAAAGCAATAGGAAAAGGATTCAGAAATTTTTTCTAAATATATGACTGGTGCCAGGGTTTCTTTTTCTTTTCTGAACACAGAAGAGAAGCAGCAATGGCAAATTGTGCCCACATGGGTCATTGAAGGTTATTTAGTATCACAGCAAAGTTATCATATCATGTACAATAGTTCTATTTGTTTTTATTGTTGTTGGGTGAAGTGGGAGGGATGCAATATACTGGTAGTACAATATAGTGATTAAGAGTAGGCTGTTAACTCAGATACACTGGGTTCAGATTCTGTGTCCTCAATTCCATGTCCCTTGAGGTTGTGAAGATGATATGAGAATGTCTATGTTAAGCACCTTAGTAAACTACCTAGGGTGTACAGTAGTTATTTCTTTTTTATTATTGTGACAACTGCAGTATTAAGCAGAGCTTTTTCTTCTTTTTAAATTTATATTTAGCTAGGCCAGTTTGATGCCAAAATCTCCGTTCTTCCGATTAGGTGTTAGAAGGCAAAATTGAATAAATATGTGAAAGGGAGCTTTGCAGCTTTACACTGCACTATTTTGGGGCATTTGAAATATTTGCTGATCTTGACCTTTTAGAGGTAGATACTAAGTACAGATAAAAGGTGAGGCAACAGGGCTTTTCACGTCAGGGCATGTGCCTTAGGGTGGCAGCTGACTGATGTGACAGCAGTCATCTCTAACTTACTGAATCTCTCTTATGATTAAATGCCAACCTACAAAACAGTTATGGAATTGGAAGATACTAACTGAAATGAAAAAACAGTGCAGCATCCATAACTGCAGAATGATGGCGTTAGGTCTAAGCCTACACATTTCAACCTGCAAAGCTTTGTGAGGACACTGGCAAACATTCCCAAAATAGAGTAAAATGAAGATGAAGATGTTAACAGTAAAGAAATGTTTGCCAATAATTTCTTTCACTCTTAAGATTTCTAAGAACCAGGGCTGGGGCTGTAGCTCAGTGGTGGAGCACTTGCCTAGCATGCGTGAGGCACTGGGTTCGATCCTCAGCACCACATACAAATAATAAATGAATAAAATAAAGATCCATGAACAACTAAAATATATATAAAAAAAGATTTCTAAGAACCTTAGAAACCTTAGAAATCTCCATTTAGTGGAGTAAATCAGAAAAAGACCAAGTGGCAAAAACTGGAATCTTATCATCTTGAGGATCTCTGCTTGGCAACAATCCTTGATCATCCACCAATTATCATGTTATCTAGGTCTTCAAATTACATATTCAACAATGGACATTTTTAGTGCTTTGGGTTAATTTTTTTAATGTTAAATTTCTTTCAAAACAAAGACAATATAAATGTTATTGAGTTATCTCAATTTTCTGAAGAAGAGTAGTCATTTATTTTAAGGAACACCTATGTCACATACTGATGGACTAAGTAACTGCCACTCTTTCTACTGCTTTAATCTGTGACAAGCTTATTTTCTACCTCAGACTTAATAGCTATTTGATAGACTTTTTTTTGGCTTGCACTTTTATTAAAAGAATAATTTAGAGTCAGTCTGGATGAAACCCTGATTTTGTGACAGTGATGTCCTTCAATACTAAAGACAGCTGCATTGTTTCTCTGGTGTTAAGAGATAAAGGGATGCACTTTGTGAGTTAAAGAATAAAACTGCATCAAGTAAGAAAAATCCAATACAACAGTGACTGTGAAACTCAGCAATATTTTATTCAGCTGTTACTTGTGTTTTAAGAGAATTTTTCCATTCAAATTTCCATAACCTCCTATCTATATTACTTTTGGAATAAATCTAATTATGTAATAGAAAGTCTTAATTTTATGTTTGAATTAGATAATAGTAAAATGAATTGATTAGAAATATATCATCCTGATTTTTCAGATTAACAAAATAAATATTTGAAATGGATCATTAAATAGAGGAAATTATTTCGTTGATTTCTTTAAGCCCTTCTTCCTGATTCAGCTATTAATAAGTTATGGAGCTACTCAAAAGGGTCTTACATTCATAGAGTTTTTGACTTCCTTCAGGCCATGTACTCTTTTTTTTTTTCTTCCCAGTTCTAGGTAAGCCATATAACCTTGCTTTGGCAAATAATTCTTGTTTAACAAGCAAGTCTATATATATAATCAACCTCTATCTTTTATTAATAATTTGCAGTTATGGAGAAAAGTAAATTTAATTGGATATATTCATTCTTATTCCTCTAGTTCAGCAAAATGCATGATTGTGTTGATTTTCTGAAAATATAACATGATAATTCAATCAATTAAGTTATATTTTAGAAGAGTATATTTAGTTTATCTGATTAAGAGTTCTCTTACTGATAATATAAAATGATGTAACTTGATTTGAGACCCCGGATATTTTTGTAATTGTTCTTTGGGCTGTTCTACATATTAAAATTTATAAAACCTCAATGAGGTATTTTATACTGTTCCAGAGAAGGAATTAATATTACTACCACAAAGATCATACTGATGCAAGTTTGATAGATATAGAGACACAGATTTATAAGCCAGAGAAATTAGTAGGTTTCTTAATATGTCAAATTTATCACTAATTAAAATGATCAGAAATCACAAAGAGCTTCCTCTTTGAGATTGTTCTAACAATATTTTAATTATTTCATGCTCCTAACAATAATTGATCTCTAACTACAAAAGTCACATAGGACATAATTTGCACTTACCAACCTCTGCTATTCTTATCCCTCCTAACCTGAAGGGTTTGTGAGAGTGGATCCGAATGCCCGCCAGTCAACTAGTATTACTGGAAATATACTTTAAAAGGTCCTTTCCAACCAGAGGGTGAAATGGAGTACTTATTAGTAGCACAGTCAGCTCTAGGTTATTTCTAGAGACCAAAACTCCAAGGAAAGTAGTAGAGAGGGACTTTCAGAGTCTCACTAGGGATGAAGGTTCCTTTGTATCTGGATACATTTGACACATTCTCACTGTTCTACTTTTCTTCTATGTCTCCTTACAAAAGCAACTTTTGGTCAAGAAGAAAGCTGCACATATTTGTATAAGAATGTCTCTTCCAGGTTTCAATGATTGGGCTGAACATTTTTTTATTTGTTCTAATCAGTTATACATGACAACAGAATGCTCATGGATTCATTGTACACAAACGGGGCACTGTTTTTCACATCTCTGGTTGTACACAAAGTAGGGTCACATCATTTGTGCAATCATACATGTACCTAGGGCAATAATGAGCTGAATTTTTAAAATTAAAACAGTCTGTAATTGTATGATTTCATCAATCTTCTCTTTTACTGACCCATTTCTTGTTTTGCAGAGCTTACTGACAGAAAAAACATCTGATGGCTGTATCTTGTTGAAGATACTTTTCCTCTGAAGTCCCATAATAGAATATTATTGCCATGGGTATTAACGCAGTCTTTAGAGTGCTCAGTACCAAGTTCTAGGTGACATCTTCACAAGTGGGGTGAGGGGAAGAGGACGAGGGAAACAAGGATAATCTCAACCTACCAATTCAAAGATCTCTTTTCCTAAAAATGCTTAGAGTTCAAAATGACTCCAAGTAAGGAATTCCAGTTTGGTTTAAGGTGTAAAGAATTCTGATCTGTTTTGCTGTACTGCACAGCAACCAGAAGTAAAATTTGTTCTGATCAGTGAAATATTTGCTGGACAAAAATGAGATTTAAGAAAGAAAACGAGAAAGCCAGGATTGAGGCTGTCATTACTCACAGTGACAGAGAAGATCCTTCTCATTTATTTGTGGACTGATGAAAAAGAAAAAGGATAACTCCTGGGAAGTTCTTCATTGTTAATAATGTATATTTGGGGGAGGGATACAAAACGTAAGCAAACACCTACTCTATCTGACATATTTGCTTCTAAAAAAGGAATGCTTGGTTATAGTTTTGACAGTCAGGTTTTAGAATCATTTTTCAATTTCAATTACTATATCCAGAACAGATATTCTTGACTTTGATGTTGATGGAAATAAGAGACATTTCCATTTCTTTTGTCTCTTATATACAAGGTTTACCTGGTTGATTTTCATATTGGCCTCTTCCATATCTTGACTTGCTCTCTGAAGCCTTAAAATCTACTCTATTCTATACCACCCCTGCTTTCCTCAATATTTAAGTCCTCATCTGTTTCTTGTCTATACCAGACTTTCCTCTATTTCTATGTAAATGAGCTAATCTCCTCCCCACTCTTTAGCATAAGTGATCTCCAGAGCTCTATGCTGAGTCTCAGTTAAATTGTAAAAACCAAGAATTATAGTTACTTTTATTCCAGTTCCATATATACAATTAACTGATAACAGTATTTCTTTTTTGGTGAAAAAAAGTTTTAAGAAAGTTATTCTTTAATAACTCTAATTTAATGATTATAATGTTAGATATCTATAAAATAATAAAATGTTGTTATTTAAATTCCTAAATATATAGGTTAATGTGATTTTTCTTATCTTGTACTTTTTTAAACATCTACTTATTTAAAAATGACATCAGAGCCGGGCGCGGTGGCTCAAGCCTGTTATCCCAGCACTTAGGGAGGCTGAGACAGGAGAATCGCGAGTTCAAAGCTAGCCTCAGCAACGGCGAGGTGCTAAGCAACTCAGTGAGACCCTGTCTCTACATAAAACACAAAATAGGGCTGGAGATGTGGCTCAGTGGTCGAGTGCCCCTGAGTTCAATCCCCAGTACCAAAAAAAAAAAAAAATGACATCAGTTTATTCCGATCCTCTAAAAGTTCTACAGTGGACTGAATTTTATTCCATAGTGAAAAGTCAATCTTAGTAGAAATTTGATCTAGTTGCTTTATTTATTTTTAGTTATGGTACTGGGGGCTCAACCCAGGGGTCCCCTACTACTGAACTGTACTCTCAGCCCCTTTGTATTTTTATTTTGAGACAGGGTTTCAATAAGTTACTGAGGCTGGCCTCAAACCTGTGGTCCTTCTGCCTCAGCCTCCCAAGTTGCTGGAATTATAGGTGTGTGCCACTGTGCCTAGCTGATCCAATTGTTTTAAAACACAAATGATAGTTTGGCCAGATATACAAAAGCAAAGCAGTTTATGATTTCCAAAAGATATTTTAGATCTTACCTTTCTACATTTATATAGAAAGAAACATTGAAATGTGTTATATTTAAAATTCTGACAAATGCCAAAATTAAAAGAGAATGGATGTTACTCAACTAAATTTAATGAAAAATCTTTCCAAAATACTTTCTATAACTTTGAAAAAGGATAAAAAATAATAGCTTGTGGGTACGGTGGGGGAAGGGAAGTATATTAAAAACATGAACACACTCACATATCCATATCATTTTTTCTAGTTTCTCTTGATACGTTCCTTAAATTCCTGGGCATGCCTCAAAGATGACAATGCTAGCTGTCTCAAAGCCCTTAATGACCTGAATTGACATCGTAGTTATGAAAAACTCACAGCAACTTCATCCTAAGGGGTAAGTTTGTGAATCAAGACTAAATTAGCAAAAATTTTATACCTTTCTCTTTCTCTGTGTCCATTCTGATATTGACCCTTTGTATTCTTTTGTATTTATCCAACTGTCAAGCTGTTGTGCACTTAACCTAGAACACTCAGGAAAGGACAATTAGGGGAGAAGACTCACTAACACTAAAGAGACCTTTGAGTTTCTTGTCTTATATATTGAAGAAATTGTAGATTCCACATCACTAGGCTTCATAGTGTCGTGTTTCAGAAGGGAAGTGTTTGAAGTTTCATTTGTTTTAATATGTCATTTTAACCTTTTTACTGCTGAGTTTTCCTGCCTCAACATTTTATTATATCTTTATAGGTAGTATCTTTCCACTTTAAATCTCTGTGGGGGTATTCAATCTGTTTAAGACTCCTAATATTTTAAAGGAATGTGTCATTTAGAATTAGGGCAAAAAGCCTTGTCAAGCCTATGGAGAATTCAACCAAATCAGAGTGTAATATTTGATTTTAAAATATTTTGTATTGATTTTTTGCTCTGTGACCATCATATTATTTTCTGTTAATATAGGAGAGTAATATGCAGTCATAGAGTTTAGATGACTTACTTTATAAATATATAAAACAGTAGTGCTTACCTCATGGGGTTGTTGAGAGGATTAGATAAGGAAATACATTAAAGTGTTTGACACAATGCTTGATACAAACATTTAATAGATAGTACCTAATCTTACCATAGTGACTGCAGCATAATCCAACAGACAGAAGGAAGGAGAGATGTGAATGTTAGGATTCTAAAATTCAAGTGCTCCTTCTGAAACCGTGGTTGCTTTCAGGCATTGCAAAAGTTTTTAGTAGTAATTCTTAAAGTGCTCCTGTAGCACTTCCTGGAATTTGGTGGGTTGGGGGCTGGTGTTACATAGGACTGACATATTCTTCTAGTAGTGATTAGACTGTTTAAGTTGATGGATGTCAGAAGTTGAGATTTTGGACAACTGACACACAAGAAGGAATTTACAAATGGTCACTTGCTATTACACCATTAGAAACTTAAGACATAACTTAAAACTCTCAGAATACACAGGACAATGGGAGGAAACACAGGAACAAACTGCTTGCTGAGAGATGAGCATTTTTTACCTAGTTATTTTTATGTGTCTGAATCTTGAGATCTACATTATGAAGGGTGCTCTTATTCTTTCCTCTACAGTGCTTGGAGTACTGCTAGGAATGGCCAGCAGTGTTACCAACATTAGTTACCAGAGTTATGATAGGCACAGCAGAGAGCCATAAGTTCAGTCAAAGGCTTTCTATAAGATTGATTTTCTACCAAATCTCTGATGGCTTATGCATAAAGATGAGATTTTTGTTTTAAATCTTCTGCAGAGGCTTTGAGAAATAGATTGGAATGCCCAAGAATTTTCACCATTCATTCTCCTTGATTTCCTGTTTACTTATATTTCAATTTCTAGCTTTCTATTCTCAAGTCTGATCCAATGACTACTCACTTTTTGACAACTGCAAAAGTAACTAACTTTTAAAAACATTTGCTATACATACACTATATATATTAATTATATTATAGTAAAATATAAACCCAATGAATAATAATGCCACATTACACTTATTCTAGTAAATATTATAACATAGGCTAATAATTCTGTTACCATCTTCATTTCTTTAGTTTAAGATTCATGACTATTAACATATTTAACTAACATATAATAAAAAACTAAATTTGAATGTTCAAAGCATTTTAAATAAGGTAAGGTAATTGGTAGAGCTATTTAAGCATTCTAAAACCTCCTATTTTTGGCAAAATTGCAATAATATGGGATAATCAGAAGCATTTATCGTGAGAGCAGGAAGATACAAATAATTGTGCCTTAGAGATGTGATTAAAAAATTTAAAGACATATTACATTATTTCACATTTGACAAGAAATATAAAATATAGTAAAGTTTTTAGATAAACAATTATTTCAGCCATTAATAAGGTTGGTCAGCTCACAGATGTTTAATCAATCACAGGATTACAAAGGCTTTTTAAAGCAAACAAATGATCATTAGATCATTATTGACTTGCACTGATGATATGATTAAACATTAGTATGGACTTTGAAAGCAGACTTCATATAAAATGGATGTATGGATGGATAATGAGAATACCTGTTAGTTCCATTCAGAGTGATAAATGAATAACACTTTTCCTTGTACCGCAAAATGATAGTTACCCTCTGCAGTGACATGAGTGAATATGAATCCTTCCTTTGTTCAGGCAACAGACTGTTGACTCTGATGAATAGGGAAAAGAGGATGTTGAGGGGGTATCCTATCTTTTCCCCAATTCTCTCATAAAAAAAGCTGATTTTCTTCTTTTCCTATGTGATATTTCCAACTTCCCCTTCAAGACTGACTTCTTATCATTAGCCTTTAAATATGTTCATATGTCTGCCATTGTAAAAATTCCTTCTGAGGTCCTTTATTAGCCCTTCTAGATACCACTGCAATACACTCCTTCCTTTGAAAAGGAAAATCCTTTCTTGAGTTTTCTAGGTTTCTAAATTCAAGTATCCTTTAGGCTTGTTTGCCTTGCTTGGTGTTTCTTGGCACTATTAACTACGCTCTCCTTAAAACATATTTACCCCACTGGGCTTCCAAGGCTCCACTTGTCCTTATTTTTGCTTCTGCATTTGTTTAGTGGTCTTTGGAGCTGAGAGCCCCATCTATTCTACTCCAATTGATTAGTCAAAGCCAAGCACAGACATCCATTATTCTTGCTTGGGTGGGAAGGCCTTGGCTATTTTGGATCAATGAGTGTTCAGAGGCTTGCTGAGAGATTTGAGGAAGAAAGGTTTTGTTTATAAGAGATAGCAACTGGAAACTTGTTTCTCTCGTGATGGATTTGAAAGAAGAAACGTCTATCACCAATTGTCATTGGAAATCATCTTACCTTTAAGAGAGGAACCAGTTTTAGAATGAAGAGTGTAAGTGGCAGAGTGGAAATGTGGGGGAAATCGCTAGGTCTTTAATAATACAGACCTGAGGACTTAATTTGAGACTTATCTTAGCTTTTCCCCACTTTGTATGTAGCTAAATATTTCCTTCACGTTCAAGGCCATTTCCCTTGAATTTTCTGTAACTTGCAGTAGAAATCGCCATCCTGATAAAATCTTTGATGTTTCCTTCTCTCTATTCTTCCTAAGTACATTTCTTAAATGTTGGTGTTCTATAAGGTTATGCATCATCCTTCTGTCCCACTCATGACTGAATTATGACACATTTTGATGATTCTTAAATGTGAATCTTCACTAAGATTGCTCAACTTCAGATACATATAATCACATATCCACTTTGCATTCCTAGTTGGATGCCCTAAAGATAGTTCAGATCAACATATTACAATCTAAGTTCCCCTCCCTTGCTCACATTCTCACTTACACTCTTTTTTTCTTTCTTTTTTTTTTGGGTACTGGGGATTGAACTCAGGGACACTCAACCACTGAGCCACCTCTCCAGTCCTATTTTGTATTTTATTTAGAGACAGGGTCTCACTGACTTGACCAAATTAGAAACCTGAATATCACCTTCAGAACTTTTACCATTCCCTGTGTCCAATCAATCACAAGATGCTTTTGGCACCATCCTTTAAGACTGTACTAGATCTATTCACTTTCTCCATTAACCTACTTTTTCCATCTATTCTCCCCTGGAATTCTAGAGAAGATTCTTACTTGGTTCTATTCCTTCTAGTTTTTCTTTTCTTCATTCAGTCTCTAAAAAGCTATCAAAATGTTCTTTAAATGAAAATTTGACCATGTTCTTTTCCTGTTAAAAACACTTTGATGTTCCCCTCCCCATTATCTACAGGATAAAGCCCAGTATAATATGGCTTTTGTTTTTTCCAGCCTTATTTTACTTCAGTCTTCTGTTCTCACCTTCCTTTGGGTCCCTTCCTAAGAGGTGCCCTTTACAGTACTGTTGTAGCCTGTATCTCATCTTCACAGCACTCATCACATTGTACTGTATTTACCTGCAGTGCTGCATATTATCCAGAAGGCAAATGAATAACATGCCTAGTGCCTGCAAATTAATAGCATTACCAACTACTTTGGATAAAATAATTTGATACTTAATATATCTTTAAAAGTTATTGAAATAGTCATCAAGAAAATTTCTCCTGTTACAAAGAATGTATGCAATGCATATGTAAATTATGAAATATATTTATAAAATGAATATTCCTGAGCTTAAAAACTAGAATGTAAGAACCAGCATTGGACTAACGAAGCAGAAGAGTACCAGTGACAGTATCAGCATCTTCCCTGAACTTACCCCATATCTTCCCTTAGAGGTAAGCATAATTTGAAATATTACACTTACCACATCCTTATGAAAATAATTTTATTACTCATGCACTTATGACTACACAGTACTTTTTAGTTTTGATTGTTTCTGAGACTTATAAATATGGTATGACATCTTTCAGAACATTTTTCCATTAGAATTAGCTTGTAAAATTTATACACATTATTGTAATAATAATTTACTAATTTTATTGCTGTGAAATATTTCTTTGTGTGAGTAGTACAATTTATTTGCATACTTTTCTTCTGATAGACATTTGACTTTGCCCTTGAATGACATGTATGAGAGTTTTTCTAGTTCAATACATTTTGAGAATTTCCTAAATGCAGGGTATGTGCATGTCCAGCTTCACAATGTCATCTGTTACCAAAGTGACTTTATGTTCCCACAAGAAATGTAAGAGTTTCCTTTACTCATATGTTTTCAAACAACTTGTGCTTTTCATACTTAGTTATTTCAAGCCTAGTTAGTATGAAATGGCATCTCCTGTGCATTTCCCCGACTGATAAAAGGGCTCAGTTTTGTTTCAATGTTTATTGGTTTGCCTTGTATTTTACCAATTAAAATATGTTATATGTCTTTTTATGGTTCTATCAGAGTTTTAAAAAATACATTATAGAATGTAAATCCTTTGTCCTTCACCTACATTGCAAATACCTCCCACTGGGTTATGACTTTCTTTCCATTCCTGTTATGGTGACCTATTATGTGGTGTTGTAAGTAATATCACTTGATGTACTTCATTAGATTAACAATTTCTTGAAGAAACTATATCCTATTCATTTTTGCTTCTCCAGCATCCAGCAAGTGCTCAGCACATGGTAGTGGTCCTATTGTTGCTCAACAAATGTTTGTTGAATGAATTATGACTTTAGAAATGATGAATCAATTTTTTTTCTGGTCAAATTCCACTTTATGGCAATTGGCTACAACACACTGCTGAAGCTAAGAAAGACAGAAGTCTATGTCACACATCTTTCTGTACTTGCACTCATCAACCTACTCTTCAGAGTGGTAGTATCTGCGGAGTAGTGACAGGATGTTTATAAACATTCATTACCAACTCTGAACACCTGGCAGTGGTCATTTTCTATTCTTTTCAATGCATTTATGGTTAGGCAGACTTCCTGTAGTAGAATAATATTTAGCCTAAAGTTATCATGAAGTTAGAAATGATGTTAAGTTAGAAATGATGTTAAGACACAAGATATGGATTATATATTACAATGGATGTGCAAGGTTCACAGTTTGTGTCATCAATTTGAAATTGGTTACCTTTTTAGTAATGGTGTCCGGAGGTACATCCCGCCTCCCAAGTGGATAAGGATTCCATTGGCCACTAGGAGATACATCCTCTTGTCCATTGTCTAAAATGTTGCTTTGCTGGGACGGGGTCTATTGCGAAAATGGTATGGCATTCTTTAGTGATGTAATAGAAGTTTACCATAGTTTTCTGAAAAAAGTCCCTAATAATTATGGTAAAATTAATTTTGCTTGATTGTAGAAAAAACATAAATCCTAACTGGAATTATTATTATATATTATTTACTGAGTAAGAATTCTGAACCAACAGCTTTTTGAAAATACAAGTAAAATAACAATTTTAGAGCTATTTACTGAATTTTAAAGAAAAGATTAGATTATTTACAGAACCTAAATAAAAATAATCAGAATCAAATTAATCAACCGTTAAAAACCACAACCGTTAAACCTTGCTTAATTTGTCTCTTAGTATGACCTTACCATTTAAAATATAAATCAAAATCATATAATCCATAGGATGGATCTTCCAATATTCCAAACTATAACCTAAAATAAATCTTATAAGGCTGTAATAATTCTGAGAAAATATGCCTTTTACTAATCCAAAAGTCTATTAACATTGGCACAGCACAAGATTTATGGTACTAGGCCATTATTAACATATTGAGGGAAAGGCTAAAGCAACATCAAAAATATTATGCTATTAGAATCACAGTATAAATAAATCCTGATTGTTTTGATACCAGAGTTATTTATTTAGATTAATCATATGTTGTAATTTAAGCTTCATAACATTTTAACTTTTAACTGATTTTTGGCTTATTATTTTTAACAAATAATAATATACCTATCTTTATTGCTACTAATACTAGATATTTTGGGAGAACTCAATATTCTAGCCTGAATAATAGCAAATCATCACATACCATGAGAAAGATAGCCTCTATTGGAAAGATACCTGTTGACATATACAAAGTCTGTATGTGTGTGTATAATTTATTTTTTTTGCAGGAGGCAAGGTCTTTACCTCCCCTAACCTTCAGGATACACAAGTACTGTTTGGTTGTCTGGGGAATTCTTATGAGACTGACATGGCATGTCATTCTTTGTACATGTGCTGAAGGATCCCTACTAATAAAGCCTGGTTAAAAAATGTATGTATGAACCAGAGAAGTGAAAAATTGTGCTACATTTGTGTACAACAAATCAAAGAGCATTCTGCTGTCATGTCATAGAACAAATAAAAAAAATAAATAAAAAGAATGTATGTACGGACCAGTGCTATGGTGCATGCCTATAATCCCAGTCACTTGGAAGGCTGAGGCAGGAGGGTTGCGAGTTCAAGGCCAGCCTCAGCAACTTTGTGATGAACCTCAGCAACTTAGTAAGATCCTGTCTCAAAATAAAAAATTAAAAAGGGCTGGAGATGTAGCTCAGTGGTAAAATGCCCCTGGATTCAATTCCTAGTACCAAAAAAAAGTGTATGTACAGTTTATTTTGTGTGAGGACTTGTCTTCCAACATCATGAATGGAGACTGGTTCATTTTTATAATAATATGCCATGATAGACTACTTGCCAGGCTTCATATGGTTATACTGAGTGGTCTTCATTTGTCCTCCTTTGGAACACAATTATGTAACTAACCTATCTATATTCTGATCATATGGACTTTTTAAAAAGCATTGCTTGGGAAATTTTTAAATGGGATTCATTGTGAGACTCTATTGAATATAATAAAAAGTAAGGAGACAACTCAATTCACTTCTTCTGCTTTGGCCATGTAAATTCTTTTTTCATAATTTCATCAGAAAGTGTGAAGAAAGAAGAATGTTTCTGAATTTAAGGTCTTGAGTTGGTTAGGAATAAATTTATTTGTGTTTGAAAAATCAAATATATGTAACACATTCAAAGAATACATTACCTGAAAATAACCAGGCAGCTATCCAGTGTTTGCCTGTCTTTTTTAAGTATGGATTTTCTAATGTTTACCTTTTCCAGATAAATTTGTTTACATATGCCCATATCCATGTTTTCTGGATTTAAAATATAGCAAATCAAAATACTAAATAGGCAAACATGATTATGCAGGTTAAGCACTACTGACTAGTATTTTCTTTTTTATTCTTTGGTTCTCATGTCTTTTCTGGGTTGCATTCTTTGCCAGTGACAGGGAATAATAAACATGTTCCTCTGGCTGAATCTCTGCAATGCAGTTTTTTGAGAAGTGGCCAGAATTCAATACAGGTTTCCTCTTCTGCTCTCCATATCATTCCAATCTTCATCTGTTTCCTCTACTACATTTGATTCATTGGCCCAGATATGACACTTAGTGTCAGAGCAATTGAGAATCTCAACATTCTTTTTGGCATTAAATAAAATGGCTAAATCCATTTTATCAAAATCCTAACATCATCATGGTTTAGGTTTCTCACTAGTGGATAAATTAGTCTCTTTTTTAAAAAAAGACAATTAACAATAACATCAATTCTCCTATGTTACAGGGGACAGAAGAAACATAAACATGCAGACACATAAAAAGATCCTTTGACTATATAGCAAAATTAAAGGAATTTCCTGAAAGTAATTTCCATTATTAATTTCCAGAATTATCTCCTATTTTGGTTTTCTTAAATGAGATACTCTAATAGTGATTTAAGTCTACAGAAATAAAAAGATCATAAGAACAATTTATTAATGTTGGGTGGTGGTGGTAGGAATAAACCTATTGTATATAAATTTAGTTACTTGGCTGTTAAAATTCTATAAAAAATGAAAAGGAATAACTGAAATGTAGAAAAAAGATGTTATCACTGTTGAAATTTATTATTCCAGAGAAAATAATCAGACAGGTTTAGTTATTCATTTCTCATACCACATTCTTGATCTTTTCTTTAAGTACTTTAAAGATGAGTCTTATTTCTCTCATCACATATAACCAACTAGAGATGAAAGACATGGAAACTTATCACAATGCCCAATTTCCTTAGTTTCTAAATTCTGTAGGTTTTTAATATTTCAAAATAAATAGAGAAAATGGCCAGTGTGATTTAGTGAAAAAGCAAACATTATGGTTATGGTAAGAAGTGCAATAATATTCTGTAGAAGTCTTGCTGAACAGGTGTTTGCCCCAAGTTTAGTGTGGACATTTCTAGATTTAACATTTATGATTTTGATTATTATAAATGACCATAAGTATCTACTGAAAGAAGTAATTTATAATTTTGCTGAAACACAAATATGCATGAATATGTGTTCATATGTACATATCTGAGTATGTTTAAAACATGTAAATGTAGGATGAATGCATGTCTGTCTGTAGGTATAGGTGTGTATGGATATAAATGAATAGTATTTGCATAAGTTAATAGGTCAGCTAGCTGATCCAGTGCCTTTGCTCTTATCTGCTAATAGATGGGTTCACAATATTGTGAAATTATACTTATTGGCATTTTGCTAAAAGTTTCAAGAGAGTAATATTAGAATTTGGCACTTTGCAAAGGTCTTTGCAAAGGACACATCCAGAGGATATGTCCCAAGGATCTATTTTATTTAGGAATTGGGACATAGTTCACAAAGGCATTATCACAGATTCAAAAAAAATATGTTAAAAACAATTTGCTCCAAAGTACTTCAAGTGAAATTACAGGTATATTATATATACACACATATATAATATATATTTTTTTCAGCATGCCTTTTGACAAAATAGGTATTACAAAGGCAAATATATGTTGAGCTAGGTTCTAAATGATTATGATTTCATAGGGTTTAGTCTGAAGGTGATAATGTAATGCCCAAGTGATTTTTTAAAACCAGCACTTCATTATAATGGTGGTGAAGCATCAGTTTAACTACTAACATCATTTTGTTAATTTTAGCTGCTGTCTATGTGGATTTATGTGGATTTACAGGCTAAAGGCTTTTTTTTCATAATTTGAAAGGTAAGTGAATATTTCTTGAGGCATAGGTAGCCAATAATAAATGCAACACAATCAATAGAGTATATAGGGCTGAGTTGCCCCAGGTGCACCGTAAATCTTTCTTTGCTTTTGGCAGGGGAAAAAATGGCATTAGGTAAGTAATCCTTGGCATTAGGGTGAATAAATGCATACCAAATGTTGGTACTATCTGATCCTGAGTCATCTGCATAGGCCTAGTAAGAAAGGACATTAGAATTTAAAAATAGTTTAGGTGCAAACATTGCTCTCTAGATTCCTCTAACGCAAAATCTGGCAAGGTAAGTATCAATTTATCAATTAATAAAGCAAATGGTGCCATTTTCTCCCAGGCAAAATTTTATGAAAGAAATATTTAATACATACATTTCCATGACTTCAGCCTCCCTTTCTCTGAAATTATAATTCATTTATATTAGTGTCTCATTCTATAAGTCAAGAAGTAGTAGATTCTATGGTATGTTCTGATAACAGAAATTAAAAATAAAAAGGAGGATAAAAGTATCTATTTCTCTTGTGGAGAAGAGACCACGCTGTTTGCATTGGCAGCCAGATCCCCAGCAGACAGGGAGTTAGGAAAGGCCAATGTTTTCTTCCCCAGCCCTGACTGTCTCTGGGGCTGCAGTAGCCTAGATGATTAACGTGTGATTTTCTTGAGTCCATAATCTTTAGCCTTTCATTGCTATCAAGCATATTTCTTGGTGACACTGAATGCTCAGGAAATGCAAGTGGGTCTGAAAAGCACAGGTAATTACTAGCATTCATTAAACCCAGTCAACTAAGATAGCATATACTTACGGCACATGGGTAATAACTAGGATCATTAGTTAAAATATTCTACGTGTGTAAATATTCTATTTACATTCTGCAATATTTACTTCTCTAGATTGTATTGAAGATGACATGAGATAATAATGCATATGAGGGAGGTTTACCAACTATTATGACTCATGTTCTATTAAAATATCAGGTTTTACAAACATTTGAGAAGGAATTGTCATATTGTAGAAAGAGCTTGGATCTGGGTACCAGTCAGGGCCAGATTTAAATTCCATCTACCAATGATGCTAGGTACAAAGGATTCAACAGTAAACAATAAAAATGCAGGTGAAATATTTTGTGACACAAGATCCTCAGTTTTCTTATCTATGGAGATATATATGTCCTGTGAGTGTTTTTAATGAATCATGAGAAAAAATAACATATTTAAAATACCTCATGCCACTAGATAAGCAGCAGATGCCCAGTAATTCCTACTCTTTAGTTTTCTCCCAATGGAAATATTTCTTTATTCTAGTACTAATCTAGATAATAAAAATGGTAGATTGAACTGACATTTTTTTTACAATGTTGTATTTCTCTCTGATGACATAAAATTTCAAGACAACTGAGCTCAATTACAATAGAACACATCTGAAGAAGCACATGGAAACATTAATCACATCATAGAAAGTTGCCTTAAGTGCTTTTTTGGAAAGGCAGTAAATAAATGATAAATGAAGAAATGAATGAATGAATGAATGAATAACAAAAAATAAAAATACTGATTATTTTATAATTTAGTAGCTGATTTGTATATCAAATGCTCTATTTCATAAGTACTATTAAATTTCTAGGGAATTGTCATACACATCAACAACTAAAAATATTAAAGGGAATTAATTAAGTGAACTAATTTTGCTGTATTTGTTGACACTTCAAAAATATTTTAAAGGATTCCATAAAATTGTTACAGAAAATGTAATTTATTGCTTATAGTATAGGAGGCCTATACTTAGCTTATAATCCATAAAAATGTACAATATTTGACCTGGCATGTAATAAATATGAAAACTTTAGAAATAATCAAAATACATAGCAAAATCTGGAGGTGTCTTTCCTTTTTCTCACGTAAATGTTCACTATGTAAGTGCTTCATTAAGTGCCAGAATTATTTCATCTTCCTTCAGAAATAGTTCTATCTTTAATTAGTTTAGCACAATTTAAGGACAATCTCTGTGCAGTAGAAGAAATTCAGACAGTTGCTCTTTCCTCCTATTTGCAAGTGGCAGCCCTGTGTGTCCCCTGAGCAGGGCACCACCGGTACTAGTGTACACTGCATTTCCAGTAATTAACTTTTAATAGGTGCAAATGTTAACTTAGATTTCTTAGGAAACTTCATTCACTCTTTCTATGACATCTTGGAGTAATTTGCTATAACACTTAACACTTAACTGAAGTTGGCCAGGGTTATCTTTCAGGAATTTTATGAATGATAGAGACTGGTCCATAATTTCCCAATCAAGAAATGAACATTTTTATCAATTTTATTTACTGGACAAATGTATAAATACATGTTGCCCTACACATTAGTGAAATTCTCATAGCCAATGAGCATATAGAGGCTGAAAAGCAATTTTAAATGCCCAAGACATTAAGTTCTATTATCTTAAGCAGCAAGACAAAATTGTTATAATAAATTTTTATGCATTTATAAATCAAAGGAAAATTATTCTTGCCATCTTCTCTCCTGACAAGAAGGATTCAGGGAAATGGTGCATCCATCATGGGACCATTTAGCAATGGCCAGCAGAGCCAAGGACGGATAATCTGGGAGAATGCATTTTAAGGAAAGTTGACTCTAAAGTTTGGCCAAAGCGAACCAAACAAATTTTCAAATCAAAGCTCTGCAAGGGAGAAACAACTGGGCAGAGAGATGAAGGGACAGATACTTAGATGGGAATCCATGGGAGGAAACAGAGTCTGGGAGCAATTTGAGAAACTAATAAAGACCCAGTGCCTCCTGAGTTTCCATTGTATTGGTGGTAGAGTGAGAAGATGCCTAAATGCTTAAAGCTTATAGGCCTTACACTGATGATTTGTGAATCATAAAATCTTTTGGGGTAATGAAGTACTTGCCCTTCTTGCCTTTCTCATCCCCTACCTTCCTCCTCCTCCGCTTCTTTCTCATTTTTTTTTTGTGTAAGCAGGAAATAAAGTATTAATCATAATTTATTCTGAAGTGTTTCAATACTTGAATTATTCTGGCTTGCAGTTTAATGTGGTTTACAAAGAGAATTCCTATAGATTATCTCTGTACCCAAGAGACGATGATTTTAAAAAGTCCCTAAATACAGTTCTGTATTATTTTTGTTGCAGAATATCTTAGAGCTATAGTGATAATGAATCCATTCTCTAGGGTACACCAAACCACATCATAAAATTAATACAGCAACATAGATGTACCTAGTTAATATCTGGGGAGCAAATAGGGCCCCAAATTAGGCAAAATTAGGGAGTTTCTATTTGACAAAATTTCAGGTGATTCAGACAATAGCTTTCTTCATAGTAATATGAATTCTATTTAATATGCTTATTGGATTTTGAAATTTCATTATTTTAGTTTAAAGATTTGCTTTCTATTTAATTTCTAAGTCCTCTAGGAGCATTGGCCATATGAGTTGTGATATCTTATTTATTCCTTAGTGCAGAAAAGTTTCAAGGTCTTTTTGAAATTGGTTTTGTTAGGAAAGAGGATGAGTGCCTTGGGCATCTGAGAGGACATGAGGAACAGGGTGCATTAAAGTGGGAACTCAAGTGAAGATGGTCATACTGATGGGATGCTGGAGCCAATTTGTGCTGGCTTGTGAGAACCAACAGTATGTACCCTGTTTCTGGGTTCAGTGATATTAAGGTGGTACTTTGAAATTGGCCATAGTGGGAGTATTTACAATATGGACATTAGCAAACACCACAAATCAGAACACTGGTCCCTCAAGAGAAAGTTATCAGGACACCATTGGCTATGCTATAGGAGACTGAGGACTGGAAAAACAATATTCAAAAGTTCTCGATTTAGTTAGGATGTTTTATTCCCCTCGAGATGTTGAGTGATGAAAAAGTTGTGGATATAAGTATCTCTTTGATTTTGTTATTCCATTCACAGTGGGAATCAAACTTTCCAGAGTTAGGGAATGTTATTAAAGACTAATTTGACATTGAAATATGAATTTGAGATCTTATGACCCTCATTTTTCTGGGAAGAGAATTTGTTCCATATTTTCATTAATGTTATTGGGAGAGAAATATGTTTGGAATCTGCTGTCACTCTGTTATCCCTATTTCATACTTATTGTTTTTCCCCAAAAAACTTAATAGGCTAATGACTATATTAATAGATAACTATGATGATGTATTTTATGAAAATGACTCTATTGCACTGAAATATAAGAGACAAAGCATTAATCAATTAAAACAGGTAAAATGGGCATCCTCAATTTTGCATAAATAAAACAAGCAGAAATGTTTCTTTGGCAATAAAAATGTTTTCTCTTAATAGCACATTCCCTTTCAAACGTGCCTGCCTTTCCATTTAAAAGTGAGCTTGCTACTCTTCCATTAACCTAGGAAGGGTACTGATTGTTAACTTAGCCCCAAACTCGTTTTTCATCTTTTACTTCTGTGTTGTATTTCTCAAAATGTGAACTGAAAAGGTATTTAGAAGGACCAAGCACTTAATTTCCATTCTAATTTAGGAGTATACAACTTTTCTGAAGAAATCAACTGCAATCCAGTAATAACTTCCAGCTCTGTTTTCAGAATGCATCACCAAGAGAACGTAGGGATATATCTAAAAAATTAAAAATAAATATATAAAATACAAAAAAAGAAAAACAAAGAATAGAAAAAAATGAGGAATAAGAAAAATGAGCCTTAAAGCAACACAAAAAGCCATGTACCTGCTCAATCCAAAAAGCAAAGCTCAATCCCAAAAGCAGGAACCCAATAATCAGTCTAGCTACAGATATACATTTAGCAGTTGAGAATTTAGGCTCTACATTATTTATCCTTGTACTTTTTGGACTCGCAAGAGTCTAATAAACAGGGTTGTATGTACAGCCTAAATACATTAAGTGAACAAACAATATTAATTGGCTTTGGTATGCTGACACATGTAGGGCAGTCCATACTTACTTTCTGAAGAGGTAGTTCTTGATGATCAAATTTAGACTTAGTCTGCAAGTTTAAAGTCATGCTTCTGCCTGCATGCATTGTTGAAATACCTCCATAGGGCAGCATGCCAAGGTTAACTGTATTGTGTTTGTAAGCAGCATTCTGAGTAGAGGAAATAATCATGTGACAGGATGTGAACACATGCTCAACAAACTGATTATTACATGAACATGTTTAAATTTATAACATTTAACTTTAAGCGGGCAAACAGTAACTTTCTTTTAAAAACATGCACTTGATCAGACAAAAGCATACAGTCAACAGTGTTAGTTATGCACATAATGAGTACCATCCAAAACTACATAAAAGACAAAAAGCAAAGAAGATACATTCTGTCTTGCACTTGCTGCTAACTCAAAGGCATAAAATCTGTCTCTTAGATACCATGATAGTAGTGACTTTGGATGAATATTGTCCATCTGTGGCAGTGTATTAATTTTGAAAATTCAAACAGATCATAACCAAATTTTATTGGCTACAAATCTCATGGTCTCTTTCACATTGTGAGATCATCACATATGAAAGACAAATATTATCTTCTAAATCTGCCTTAAACTAATGCATTGCAATGTTAAAGCCAAGATCTTTCTTTATTGATCAAGTCTATAGACATAATTATAGCAACTCAGAAAAAACATCTGGTCAAAAAAAAATCATTAATTTTGACTGTTGACTTGATTGAATTCACTTATTAATTCAGTTATACCAATCAAATAAGTTAGATGTGGAACCATATATTTTATTTTTTCTAAATAATTACCTTATAAACAAGAGAATTTCGTAATTATATTAATTATAATTTGTGAATTATTAATGCTACTTATCTAAATACTTATTATTTACATTTTGGCTACTCTTCAACAGGTGTATCTAAAATTATTCTAAATGATTAATAATTTTTTTATACAGAACTTCCCTGAAAAATTCAAACATTTTAGATGACTTGTTATCAAATCTACAGCCTACAATGGAAATCTAATCATTGACAGCATTTGGTTTCTTTAATTCTCTTATTTTGGAAAAATATTATCCATAGAAGTTAACTGAGTACAGTTTTTCTTAACTGAATATTATTGAGCATTATGAGCAGGTAGCTATTGTATTCTGAGAGTATTATTTGCAAAGTAATGATTTTTAGCATCAACATTTCATTGAGCTATACTGAAAGATTCTTATACTCCTGATGAGGTACTTGTCTCCAAATCATACTTGTTAGGAATTCATGATTATTTCATACAGAGATTTTTCAGTCACCACCCTCAAAGTGAAAAAGACACTAAACATCTCGATCTGGCACTTGGATGATTCCTTAGGGTTTAGATCACTCCAGTCTAGTTCTCTTTCAGCTCCTATAGAAGAGTAGGACACATGGGTTCATGCTTTAATTTTCTGTCATAGTGGGGTTCTCCAGTGGAAATGAGAGCTTTGTGGTTAAACTAAAGGGGAGCATAAGTATCTTTTATCTAGGGCAGCACTTAGAGCTGCCTCTCTAAGGTCAGCACTGAGATCTTTTGCCAACATTATGTTGGACTGTTAACCTTATTCTATACCCAGTCTCTAGGCAGTTGTTGTGTATGTGAAATCATAAATATCCTGTAGTTCCTAGTGTAGCTATTTAGTTTCAGGGATTCTAGTGCTTCAACTAAGTTTCACTGGGAAAGAAGCATTTCATGTCTGGTGCAGTAAGACTCAGGGCAGAATATTAAGCAGCACAGCTGTGTCAAAACCAGTTTTATGTAGTAAGTCCATGCTTTGGTGCCTGAGTTCATCTGGTTGAGTAGCTGGGGAGTTTTAAGTGACTCATAACCTGAACTGCTCAGTAATTCGATTGAAAGGGGAAAAGAAATGGTACTTGGAGAAAACCAAGAGAAGAGCTTCCAGGATCTGAAGACTTGAAGCAATACTCTAAGGTAATTTAATTTCTTGGAATTAAATGAGAAACTATTGAACTATGTTGAAATTGCCCTGAAAAATTAAAGATAGGCCCAAGGAATTATAAACAGAGGATATGTGAAGGCTAACTAAAAAGGGAAGTGTCATCATGAATCAGAGAAAATACACATGGATTCACTTTTAGTCACCTGATCCCATCCCTCTCCCCATTCCTGTACACCCACGGCTCCCCAAATTCTTGCTCCATCTGGAGGAGCCATCTAGTTTTCGGTTGTTGAATCAATGGAGAGAAACCATGTATCTGGGATAACAGTAACAACCTGATGGTACCAAATGCTTAGAACTTTATCTTTTTGTTTTCATGCTTTGTTTCCACTGACTCCTCTGCTGCCTCAAATTACTAGTCATTGTACATATGCTCCACAAAGCTTCTTATAACCTTTCTTGACTAGTTCATCTTACCCTGTTACGTATGGTCGTGTCTACACGAGGCCAGAGTTCCCAAACTGTACTGTATTATTTGGCCCCAAATATTTTCGCCCTCCAAGTTATCTGTCTACATGGAGGGTGTAACTTGAGGTAAGGCATGGTGACAACCGACCAGGTGTCTCCCACTGACAGCCAGTCATGCGGCTTTGATGAGGCTCCCTTCAATGGGACTGAGCAACCTATTTGAAACAGACATTCTGATGAAATACTTTGCAAGGCAGAACCAATTTCCACACTGAGAAACTAACACCCACGCCCACATTTATTAGTTCACTCTTTCCCTAAAAAATTGTTTTTTTGTCATGTAGACACGACCTACAATAGTATAATTATTTAAAAGGAATAAACCTGAAAAAACAAAATTCAATACTAAAGAAATACATAATAAATGCAGTGACCTGTGTTTTTTGTAGGACACAAAATAAAATAAGAAAACTACTAAGTGAAACATTCCGATAGCATCTTGTTACCCAGATCCCCAGTTTACACAGAGCATTCAAACTTAGAAAAGGAGAACAAAAGGCCCCAATTTCACACACACACAAAATCTTCAAGGTTCTAATGTCAATGCAGAACACACAAAGCCCTCTACACCAAAGCTACAAGGTCTACTGAATGATAACAGTAAGTTGATAATAGTTTTAGAAAATGAAGTACCAGATTTCTCTTAGAGAGATTTAAACAGGCAACAACAACAAAAAAGCAATTCCAGGCTTTATAACATTTTTTTTTTTAACTTTCCCAATCACTGCACTGTGCATTCCATACTATTATGACTCAATTTTTAACTGAGTTAGGATTGATTTTCTTTCTTTGGCTGCAGTATACATACTAATTTGCATGTCTGTAGTCTTTATAAAGACATCATCTGTTTTTTTTTTATCTGTAGTAAAATTGGAAATTATACATTTCCTTCTATATTAAAACCAATATTCTAAATGGCAGGATTTTTATTAAATAAAATAGTGTGTAGGAGGGCATTTAATCTCTGCTTATTTTCTTTTTCTTTTTCTTGCTGGGAAGATTATTGCTCATTAGAAGTAATAACTTTAGTAGTCCCATAGTAGCCACTATGTGCAAATTTTATAAACAAATTAGGCCCGAGTTTAACATAAGTGAGTCCACGAAGAAAAGGGTGAAATACTCACTTTTTATAGATTCAATAAAAACCATACTCTTTAGGTCACCAGAGAGCAATTTTGTGTCCTAGGAGAGGCATTTTGCCTTGCCATAATGGCTAGAAAACAATTGAAACACCATCCCATATAATAGAGTCAAATTCTTTCTTACTAACAATAGTTGGGCTAGATTTGATAAATAATTCACCTGCAGGTTATGGACTCTCAGAAAGCATTAAACAATACCCATGAAAAACTATTAGGATCATTTCCCCCCACAATAGAAAGATAAGTAAGTGCTGATCATCTATTCATTCATGTAGTTCATGCTTCACTACATGTGCTTAGAAATGCCGAAAAGGTAAAACTAAAGGCAGGAGGGATATTCTTACAGAGAAACGCCAAACATACCCTGTCTAACCTTCTAGCTTCTATATGTCTAAGCAGCTGTTGTCTCCAGTCTGCAGGCATTTTACCACAGCTCTCCTCTCCCTTCACAGGGGTGGGCCTTGTCTTTATATCACTGTTATCTGATGGCTTGTCACCATAGTTACCCAAGTTATAGTCAGACGGTATTTTTTCCAAAAGAGCTGCCATAGTCGGCCTAGCTGAAACTGGCCTGGTTTGGGAGGCACCGTAACTCTCTGTACTGTAGCTTCTTGCAGACAATGGCCTCCTTTGGGTTAGGTTTTTAACTGGAAAACTTCCCGCCTGAGCTTTCACTTCTTGATATGAAGGATGTTCGTCTTCATACCTGCCATTCCTTTTCAGGAACTGGGACTCAGTCACTGTAACGCTGCTTTGGCGATCCAGCCCTCCCCTGTATGGAGGTCTGCCGTACCTATCATTTGGAGGCAGCTCATGAGGTTCACTGACCCTTCTAAACATGGCCATTTCTGTGGAGCTTGCCAGAGAGTCAGCTCTCCTCAAGAAGCCTGCCCTGGCTCCTTGGCTTGCAAACTGGGCGTTCACCACAGCATCCTCATTAACAGATGGCTGAGAAAATGAGAACATTTGCTCCATTGGTGGGTATCCTCTGTAAGCTCTAGGACTAACCAAATCCTTGGCCATGTTTTTACTGGGCTGTTGCACATACTCTGAATTGTGTTGAAACGGGGGAGGTATCCTCTTTTCAGCTTTAACTTCCACAGCTCCTTGAGGATTGAAGCTTTGGTCAAACTGGTAGACTTTTTTTGTCATAGAAGCTTTCTGCTGTTGTGGCCCTTTACTACTTCCATAAGTGAGCATCTCGTCATCCAGCATTGGGACAGACTGGCTTCGAGACATACTGGACATGCCATGCTCTGGTCCCAACAGTTTATCTGGTCGTTCGTGGCTTCCTAAGTGATCACTTCCAGAAGCATAGTTTTCTAATGGTATGTTATAAACTTTGTATGTACCAATGTCAATCTCATCAATACTCTGTGACTTTTTGAATTTATTGGACTTTATATCTTTCATTAGTGGGGAAAGCCTCTCTGTGCTTTTGCTAATTGAAATAACACCTTTAGAAGAATCTGGGCGGCAGTGGATTTGAGAAAAGACATTACCAAGACTCCTGTTGGGGTTGGAATCATGATACTCCCATGGTACTCCTGGAGAAAAAGGACTAGGTATTTCAGTAGATTCTTTCATATGGTCTTTCCTTTCAGGCAAAGGGCTGGTAGTGGGGGTTGTCTCTAATTTGGAAGGAAAAGCGGTCCTGTCTTCAAACGGACTAGGGGTTCTGGTCCAATTCTGCCAAGGATTGGAAGGAGGCACTTCTGTTTCTGGTGTGTGTCTGTGAGTAGACTGCTCAAGTTCCAGGGGAACACCAACAATCCTATCCTGCCTGATCAAAGGCCTGCGTCCATGAGAAGATGTGCTTCTAGATTTCGAACTCAGGAGAGGATTATTGTTGGCATTCTCAGCTGTGGTTTCCTCAGCAACAAACCCTGTGTTGTCATAATGGGAGCCATCAGTCCAGTTGTCAGTGAAAGCATCGCTCATTGGCAAGCGGTCAGGTCTCTGTGGTAGGTTCACTGGGGGGACAACCTCCCGCTGGCTGAGCAATGGCTTTGCATCAAGAGGCTGTGGGAAAGATTGTGCAATCCTGTGAACACAATGGGAAGAAGAAATATGAAAATAAGAAAGAGCTGGTTTCTGTCAAGATGAACAAGCACCGGAAGTAGACCAGATGGCTGTTGAGCTGATCATTCATCCTCATCTGACTTAGGATCAAGAGTATTATTTCATGTCCCCCGTACCTCCCAAATTCACTCTTTTACTTCTTTCTAGTAATAATCACCTTCTACTACATTTTAAAATTTACTTACCTTTGATATTTATTGTATATCATCTCATGTCCTCTGCTAGAATGCAAACTCATGAGGGCAGAGATCTTTGTCTCTTCAGGCTAAGAATAGGGCTTGGCACATAGTATGTGTTAAACATGTATTTGTTGAAGGAATGAATGGATGACATATATGTCTTCAGTAATAGCCCTCAAACCTGACTGATAAATACAATCATCTGATCTCTAGGGTCTCACTGAGTTGCTTAGCGCCTGGCTGTTGCTGGGATTATAGGGGTGTGCCTCCACATCTGGCTGAATAATGTATATTTTATTAATAAAGGAAAAGTTTTTGTGGGCTTCTTTTAACTGGAAAAAAGTGCATTATGAAAGCATTTTCCAAAACTACTTTGATTAATACAAGCTCACATAAAAACTTAAGAGTTAAGATTTTTTATCATGGTCAATAATTATTGATGAATTACTAAAGAATTGCCAAGAGGGAACATATTATCAGTAAAATAAGAGTAAAAGTTATGACTACCTATATCATATGACTTTTGTTACTTTTAGTATAAAACTATAGCCATAAATTTTAAAACTGGGCAATTAGAAGGGCAAATACTACTACTTCACTGACTCATTCTATTATGCCGTGTGGCTTTTGTTTCTTTCATTTGTAAAATGGGAGTAATAAAGAGTAGGAGTCATTTTGGAAAGCTTAGGTACTTTTACAGACATCCTAATTTCAGGTGGTGATAAATGGTGATGGTAATGATGATGATGATGTTGACAATGGAAATTGATGGAATATTTATTTTGTGCCAGGCACACAGTGCTTCACATGCATCTTATTTTAGCCTATAATACCATTTTGGATGGTGAATTGTCCACAAGCTTTATAAACAGGTGTTGGTCAAACACAATTTGCCCTACCATGTCATCATGTTAATTTTCTACCATTACCCACTTAGTCAGCTGTCTCATCCTGTAAGATAGAATTCATTTGCTCTTGGAAGTCCCAGGTGAGCTACATTTGCTTACCTGCCCCTTCTGTCTTCTATACCACTCAAGTGCTGAATACAATTCCAAAATTATGAAGATTCCATTTTTAAAAAAGTTGCTGAAAATAAGCAATTGGGAACAAAAAAGTGGGAATTCTAAACACACCTGTTACCCCACAAAGAATTATGAACTGCATCTTTAGCTGTTGTCTGCAAGGACCCCACTTTAACCCGGTTGTTAGAGGATCCAGAGGAAGCCTGGGAAGGCGAGTAGTCTGAGTAAGTGCCTGAGGAAACACTGTTATTCAGACAGTGAGTTTTGTCAACTTCAGACTCATCAGTTGATTCTGAAATTTAAAGGGAAACATGTTATAATGCTACAAACATTGACAATTACAAACACAGAAAAGTAAGTAGGAAAAACAAATTGTATACTTATTAATGTTAAAATATGTATTTATAAAATAATTTTAATAGACTATGGCATATCATAATGTACAACTGGTGATTCGTCATGCACATGCATTGGTAGCATATTTTCGACATCAGCTTCATGATGTTACCTTTTTTGTCCTTCCCTAGCAGAACAAGTTTGGGTGGGTACAGAGGGGTCTCAGCTAATGAAGGGTGAAGTTCCCCAATCCTCATTTCATTAGCTGGATGAACAAAAGAATCCTGAGAGATATAATAATACAGGACAAGGAAAGTAAACATTTAAACAATGGTTAACCAAGATGGCAATATTTTTATTTGGCTCAGATTAAAAATTGTGACTAGAATTTAATTGACTGTGGGGCATTGGGAAAAATGAACCATATGTATCTTTGAGTTCAGCACTATCTTTTTCATCAGACATAATTTTGACTGCTGTTTTTATGGTTGGCACTGTGCAAAGAACTGTAGAGTTTTCAAAGAAAGACAAAATGTGGCCCTCTGAGAATTTACAATCTTCTTGAGGAGATGAGATGCAACTCATTTTAACACAGTACTGAATTATAAGCTCTATATGAGTAGTAATATCCATACATATATATGATATACACATGTAAGACATCTAATAGGTGAATGCTCTAAGAGTTCTAAGGGAAAAGGATATCATTGACCAACAGGATTTTTTTTGTCATCCTTTGCATATGAATGTGCCCTTGGGTCCTATATAACCTGCTCTTTCTGTCATTCTCCCTCTTAATTGCTGCTGTTTCTTGGGTGAGTATCTCCTCCACTGCTCTTGTCTTCCTATGCCTTCTTCCTAAGTTTTCTAGTTTTCTGGTGACCAATTTGGCCTGCTAAGTCTTCATTCTATATCCATTCATTGAGTGTAATGCTTTTCAATGGACAAGAACATAACTTTGCGATGACAAATGAACATGTAAAAAAACATAAATTTTAAACTTTAGTAATTCAAATTTTTATTCCCAGTTAACCAGATAGTAGGGGAGCATTAGGGAAGGCAAAATGCCCAAAGCTTACTTTCTTCTAGATGTGAAAATGCCATAAGTAAGTAGTGATAAAAATCTATGCATGGCAGCTATCTTTATGTCTCCTTTGCTTCAACTTAATGTTAATCCAAGTTCAAAGAATTTTGAGTTGATTCATCTTCTTAGTATCTTGTTATTTTGAAATATTTGGAAACATTTTATTTAATCAGAGAAAGGACAAAATATTAGAGGACAAAATATTAAAAAGACCTGCCCAATAAATAATTGGTTGTTGTAATGAACAGAGACTCTTACTATAAATTTTATATATCGCCAATGACTCCATAGAGACAGACTTAGATCTTTGGGTTTTGCAACAGTACAAATCCATTTCTTTAACTGATGCTTAAGTTCTGTCTTTTAAAATTTTTTTTGTTTGTACGGGAATATCTGCCTGTGAAAAAACAGGGTATACCTAATATGTGTTAATTTTGAAAAAGGAAGATTGCAATAGAAGACAGAAAGACCATTTAGTCTTACCCTTTCATTGTCTGGAGGCAGATCCTGAGAACAAATTCAGGCCTACACATACAATAGATAAAGACCTAGCATTGGAGCATGATTCCTCTGGCTTCCAGGACAGAGATCTTCCCCTATAGTGTGTTGCCTCCGAATGAGGGAGCATTAGGGACTTAAAATGAAGAATCAGATTAGAAGAGGGATAGGCAATAGAGTGGGGTTGATGAAAATCCTGGGGCTTAAGAAAGAAACCTATATTTTTATGGATTTTGAAAATAATCTCAAAGTTCAGCATATAATCTTTTAAATAAAGTTTTAAGGTATCATGGTGGAGAATAAAAACCTTTATACACCTTGAGAACAATTTATAAGAAGAAGGTGTAAGCCTGAAAAACAGCATCATGAAAGGCATAAAATAAACATATTTTATTTATTCTTATTCTGTCAAAAAATTTCAGGTGCAAGGTGTCATATCTCCATCTTATTTCTGTTTTATCATTTATTAATCAGGTTATCTTGGGCAAGTTAGTGTACTTCTCTGGACCTTATTCAATTCATCAGTAATCTGAAGGTAATGGATAATAGGAACTGGTACTAATTTCTATCTAGTACTAACAGATAATGAATCTAAAGGTAATTTCTTTGAGTGAAATAAAGATTTAAAAAGTAAATTATTTTCTGATACCTAATACAAGTATAGGAGTTTTGTTTCAATAAAAAAAAATAAAACAAAGACACAGAAAGCATACCAAATCGTTGTACAAGCACAGGACATTAACAAAACTAAGGGTTTAATTTTCTCCTTCTTATGTCATATACATTCAGTACTCAACTCATCTTGTTTGTATAGATTAAATTTTCAAACTTGTATCCAAAAATTGTGACCAGAATTCTGCATGGTAGGTATGGTCAGACTCAGGTACAATTTTCTGGCCCTGCTCAGGAATTCCTTTTTTTTTTTTTTTGAAAATAATTTTTTTTAGTTGCAGATGAAGACAATATCTTTATTTTATTTATTTTATGTGGTGCTGAGGATCGAACCCTGTGCCTCACGCATTCAAGGCAAGCGCTCTACCACTCAGCTATAATCCCAGCCAGTTGCTCAGGAATTTCTGTTGTGAAGCAAAAAGAGCCTTAGTGGCCAGGAAAACAGTATGATTATCAGCTAATTATGAACTTGCATCTCTTCTTTAGAGTTCTGTGGCTCTCCATGTAAGAGGATGACACCATTGAAGCAAGAATGGTAGATGTTGCTAATCCAGGAAAACGTTCTTATTAGTATGAGCAAAGTTGTGGTGGTGCTGGTGATAATGTTGACAACAGTGATGCTCCATCAGTGATGGAGCATAGATTATATATCTGCAACTGTGCTTTTATATTTGTATTATAGATATAATTATATAAGCATAAAGTATTATCTCTCAATTATTTAAAAGACAGCCTTGTTTTTAATTATGTATTATTTAAAAATATTTATCATTATCTTTGTCTTACAGAAAAGCAAAGGGAAGCAACAAAAAGGTAAAGTCATAATGCCAAGTTGTAATATTAAGAAGCATTATTTGACATCAGAGCCAGGATTTGAACTGGATCTGTTCAACTTCATGGTGTTCTTTAGGCTATTGTGTCCACCATATTGTCTACCCTAAGAAAAGTCCATTTGTCCAGCAGGTTTTAGAGACCAAAAATAACTGTCCAATAAAGGGAATGAACCTTTTCATTTGTCTCTGGAAATTCTTTTATAGAGGCTAGAGAAATCAAGTTCTTGTTGGAGAAGTTGGGGATGTTTTGGGCTACTTCTATGAATGAAGACATTGGAAGTTATTGGTAAGCAGTCAGATTTATCAGGAGTTCCATCATAAGCACGTTGAACTGTATTTCCTTCTGTTAAGGAGATAGAAATAGAGGGGAATGAAAAGGTAAAATTGCATTTTTTTTATTGCATTGCCTATGCACTGTTCAAATTTTGTCTATTACTGACATAAAGAAAATGATTGAAGGTAGATATCAAAGGGAAAAAAGTTCCTTTCTGGGCTTTGAGAATCCAGGTTTAGTATGAATAAAGGCAATTTAAGGGTAGTTGAATATTTTCTACTATGGGAAGAAAGATAAGGTCCCTCTCTATAGGGGGAAATTGGACTAAGTGTCCTAACAAAGGGAAAGTTTCAGAACATATTTGACTATGACAGACTTGGTGAACAGGTGTCAGGTAGTGACCTGCAGAGGATTAACAGCAGATGGGGCAGGGATTGGCACATTACTCTCTTGAGGAATGGGAATTATCATTTACTGTAGCCTTTCTCTGTGCCAAGAACTGTGCTTGGAGCTGTGCATAAATGCACGTTATCATCTGATTTCATCTTTGCAAAATCTCTAAAGGGGTGTTTTTATTATCTATATTTTTAAAGATAAAGAAACCAAGGCTCAGGAAGGTTTTAGTGACTTGACTTGTCAAGGTCATATAATCAGTAGCAAGGTAGGGACTTCAATTCATGTCAGTTACACTTCAAGCCCCTTCTCTTTGGTTCCCAAACTGTGTTCTGAGGCATTCAAGGGTGCCACTTAATTAACTGTAATATCATGGATTATATTAGATATCTGAGGGAAACGAAGCATTATTTGACATCAGTCCCACAGTGCAAACTGCCAGCTCAAGCAGCTGTTTTAACATGAGATTGCACAGTCTCTTTGATGAAAATCCTTGTGAGGGTGGATTTTGGATGGTTGCAGTGATCAAAAGGTAAGTGCTGCTTGCAAATCACTGTGGTAACAGAAGTTAGTGTCATGGTGTCCACTATAATTCCCATGTTTGAGAAAGCGGGTAATGTCCAACAGGTACATGCATTTCAATAATATTTTGGTTTTGGTTACTTAAAAGTGAGATAAAAATATCTTATTATTCAGTTTGTGTATATTATTTTTCAAATGACTACTAAGGAAGGCATAAGTATCCATTAAGTTGTATTTAACCACTTAAGTGTAACTGATATGTGTTTATTTTGGATTAGGGTCTCTGTAACAAGATTACTGAAACACTAAGGGTATTTATATACCAACCGTTTAACACACAGGTGATAAAGCATGGATAGGTAAGGCAGCCAATAATCAACAAAACATTAATTCAGCAAAAACATCAGAAATTGTCTTTGACTTGAATAACTAACTCAGAGTGGTTAAATAGACAGACATGCTAACAAATTTGTAATGCTAGACTATACTAATCATTAATTTATTATGTTCCTATTCTGTACTAATTGCTGTGCTAGACACTGAATTTAGATACTCCCCAACTAACACTGGGGTTGTAGCCCAATAAGTTGAAACTATCATTAAGTCACAGTGCATTTAATACACTAACCTACCAAACATCATAGCTTATCAACACAGTACCCTGTAGGGTATCAGTTGTTTAGCCTTTTGATCTTGTGGCTGACTGGAAGCTGTGACTTGCTGTTGCTGCTCAGTGTTGCAAGATAATATCATACCATATGATTCTAGCACAGGGAAAAATGAAAAGTCAAAATTCAAAGTGTGGTTTTTGCTGAACATATATTGCGTTTGCACCATTATAAAGTTGAAATATCCTAAGTTGAACCATCATAAGTCAAGGACCATCTGTATAATGATGGACAAGATAGAAATGGTCCCTGTCCTCATGAAATTCAGTCTGAATTCTATAAGCAAAATAATCATATACCTTTCATTCTGTTTAATGCAAATAAAATGTGATAGAAAAAATCAGAAGGTCTAACTGATCAGGGTTATCAGGGAAGACTTCCTGCTCAGGGACCTTTAAGCTGCAACTTGAAAGCAGAGGAAGGGCTAGCCATATCTAGAGCTGGGAGAATCCAAATGCAATCTCCAGAAGACATTGTAAAGGAAAATGAAAGGACAGGGAACCTATATGTCTATCTGCTCTCCTTATTCTTAAGACTCTCCTGGCTCTTTGCCTAGCATAACACATGTTGAAACTCTTGGCCTAGAGTTGACAGATAAAAAGGAGCAATAAATATTGATTTATTTGCCCCCTTACTTGACTGCATTTGTTATCAATATACCTTGATTTTTTCTGTCTGTGTTTGCTTCTGGTCCTGCCTACCTCTACTCCTTTTTTTTTTTTTAAAGAAAAACCACTGGCAAGGCAATGAGGAGGTGGGGAACAGGTAACCCAACAAACTGATGGTTTTGTAAATAGGTTACAAATTACAGGACGGCAGAACAGAGATGAGGACTTAAGGATATCTGTCCAGGTGAAACATACAGGTTTTGACAAATTATTTGGGGCGAGGAGAGAAGAAGGAAAAAGAAATCAGGACATTTCTCAAATTTCTAACTTGAAAGAGCTCATAGATAATGGTGACTGCTGAGATCAAGATCAAGAATACAGGAGCAGAAGCAAGTTTGGGAAGGAAACTAATTTTGGAATTGTTAAGCTTGTAGTGCTTATGGAACAATTTTAAGATTGATTATCTCTACTACTCTGTAGGATTATTATTAAGTTCATGACCAAAGCCACCTCTTCTCTGTATCACATCAATTCCAAATCAAGCAATTTTAGGGTCTTCTTATTGTTGTTGTAAATTTACTCAGTTTACAGGTTTTCATGACTACATAGTTACCTTGATGTTAAGCTGAGACTACATGTGCATATTTAGTGTGCACTTGCTAAATATTGACTTCTTCTCTTTTTATATTGTTGTAATATCTTAGAGATGAAAGAAAAGTCTCTTGCTTTGCTATAACATACGTGTAACATTTTGGAAAAAAGAAAATACACTGATACTCATTTTATAAGAAAAAAGCAAAGCAAACAAATACTTAAGACATTGTCCTCCTTAGATTTCCAGCTGTATTTCCCTCTTCCAGGGCATACTGTTACCTCTGTCATCAGGTATGCACACCATATTTATTTGTGCTCAATATCTTCCCTTTGCCTGGAATGCCCTCCTCTCTTTTTTACTGTAAAACCTAATCTTTAAAATGCATTTCAGCCCTAATTTAGAGCATTATGTTCTCCACCACACAACTAATTATGTGATCATACTTTATAAAACATGTTCTCTTATCACTTATCTATATTGTTTATCTGGCTGGACTTAATTATTTGGGAACTTTGGACACATTTTATATTTCTTTTTTTTCCTCTCACAGTGATTAGCACAGTGCTACAAATGCAGTTGGTGTTTAATAAATGCAATAAATTGATGCTTTGAAATGCAGATTTGTAAAAGAGTTTCATCAATCTAGATTTTTGAGAATATGAATTTCCAGACTTATCATTCTGTTTCTAATGAAAATAAAATGATGATAACTAAATTAGCTAAAGAGTTGATGAGATAGTAGAGGTGGCATAAATGTAGTTGAATTCTTTTCAGACCACAAAAAATCAATAAGGATGAATTTCCAACTCATTCTAAAATATAGGAATTAAGCTTCACATGACCAGATTCCATAAGCCTAGGTTTTACTTATCGCCCCTTTTTGTTGTGAATAGTGTTTTCTGTAAAGGTTGCAACCCAAACCAAAATATTTTAAAACATTTGGTCTAAAACTTACCAGAAGTTTTACTAAGATTTACTGTATGAAAAATCTTCAGTTAGTTTTTCCTAGTGACTATATAAGATTGGGGTAGCCAAAATAACATCAATGATATAATGAATTCCCTGGCTAGGCCATACTAGGTGGCAAACTGTTCATTCTGTGTATTGGAACTTTTGGAGGTGTAGTAATGATCTTAGGGCACAAGGGCACCATTTATCTGTGATATTTTAATTGAAGTCCTCATAATTTAAAAGAATAAACAGATTTGTATTTTTGGAAAAAATGCACTTATTGCACTTATCAAGGAAGATCTACTCAGTTTAAAAAAGAAACCAAATTATTTAGAATTCCAAAAAATCCAAACCACACTGGCAATTACCAATAACCTTCAAATACCTCCACTGTAATCTCCTTTGGGGCTACCGGCCACTTGTGTTCAAATTTTTCTTTCACAGTTTGCTCCGTGTTAGCAGTTGGATTTGAATTCTCAACACGCACTCCATGGCTTGGCTTACCCACCAGATTTTGAACAGATTTTACCATATTCTTTAAATCCTCTGGGTAAGGAGTTGGATATCGTTTTAGGTTTATTTCAACCTAGAAGTTTATAAAGAGAAATTTAACAAAAATAATTTCAGCAAGCATGCTCACAAAGCTACTCCATTTTATGTGCAGTCGTACAAACAAATGCAATACAGTGAGTGTTGAGCTGCTTGAGAAAATGCTCTAGCATAGAACATATAGCGTTCTTCTCACATTTGGCCTCATGGGATTTCCCCACCCCTTCCTACTCTTCTAGATGATAAACAGTTTTTGGATTATATCCTATCTTTAGACCTACCTAGATGACTGGAAAAGCAGTAGGTCAAACACTTTTGTGATTAGTAATCTCTGAAAAAATTTAATCAAGTTATTACTAGCTACTGTCATACTTTAGAGACTGTTCTCTATATTAATTATGTATAAATAACAATTATATTAAGTAATATCTTTGGAGTATCAATGCAGGTAATGGGAAGAGACCCCAAAAGATTTACAAGTAGAGTTTTGTGTCCAAAAATGGGGAGTTGACAATAACTTCTGCCCAAATATGCATTTGCCCAAATATATAATTAGCATGTTACATCAAAAGGTAGTATAGTCATTCTTGTTAATCCTTAAGGAAAAAAAGTTTTGGGTGGCTTTTATATTTAGTTTTTGCTCAAATAAAGTAACATGCTTCTTACAATAAAGAGAAATTAAAAACTTCAGATTATTTTTTAAGATATTTTAAGTGAATATGTAAATTCTGACATGTTTATCTAGATATTTATTTCCATTTTAATCCATTTTTGGGTATCAACCTGACCTTCAGGAACACACATTAATGACTATTCTTAATAATGAGTTTGTTCCATAGAGAATATCTTACAGCAAGAGTACTTATTAATAAGGTATTTAAACTAGAATAAATGGAAATTTTCCATGCTCATTGAGAGGGCGTGAAAAAGAAACACCAGGCAGATTTACTTGGCCTGACTTGTTCCACGATGATGCCTTTAGAATCTGAGTAGAATCAACTTTGCAAAATGGAATGGTTTATGTGATTGTGGTGAGTATGTATCTGTGGAAAGTGCCTGTGTGAGGGTGGGGGTGGGAGGAGAGAAGGTGGAAGAGAAGCTGAAGGCAGAGGACAGAGTGGGACGTAGAAGGAAAAGGAGAAGGAGGGAGAGCTCCCTCACCCAAGTCACTCATGGAATGTAAGAGCTATGATGGTGGCACAGATCTGAGGATTATGAGTAGGAATTCAAACACTTTTGCTCATCTGCAGTTTTAGCGAATCCACCAACTGTGTTATTCTTCATAGTATTTTGTCTTCCTTGTGGCTCATTTTCCTAATCAAATACCAGGATTGGAATTCATTAGACGATTTCTGACATGCCTTTCAATGCTAAAAATATAAAATTACTTTTCCAATACATATTGGGAAAGGAGATGAAAAATCAGTTAATTTTGCTAGAGTGAGTGTTTAAATGTAGTTTAATCTTTTACACTCCCAAATAAATAAGAATGAAATTAATAATATATAGAAATACAGTTATAATAACCCAAGACAAAGTTAGACTTTACAAAAAAAAAAAAAAAACCCTGTAAGTTGTTAGAATGTAATATTAATACATCCCAGGGTAATTAATTTGTAATGCATTCTTTAAAAAAACACAAAAACAATGATATTCATGCTAGACAAAGTGCATTGGGATGCATGCATTCATGGATCTGCTATTTGGATTAGTATAAGAAATGTGAATTATGAATTAAACCTAATTTTTAAATTATATGGTTGAACTTGTTTAAAAGTACTTGACATCAAAGGGCTAAAAGTCAAAAAACTACATTTTCTAAAAGAAAAGTAAAATGTAGAATGGTATGACTTTCATGCCAATTAAGAATATCTTTTTATTTTTAATAACCAGTGGTATATGAATGAAAAATAATCTAAAGTAGGGCATTAAATTAAAATTCTATGCAACTTAAAAAATTCTCAACACTAAAATTACACATAAATTGAATCAAAGGTAAAAGAAATGTGGGATGTTCTTCCTTAATTGAATTAAATACTTCATTGAATAATGTAATTTACTTATTATAGATGCTATGTCCTATATGACACAATTAGATGACTAAGTATTAAGGGCTGTGCTGCTAATATTTTCTGGTTAATTTATAAACAAGTTACTGTGATATTTTGGTCAGAGCACCTGAATATGTATGGGCATTTTATTTCCATGAAAATATTTGAATATAAAAACAGATTTACCATGAAATTAATGAAGATTAAGCTCTAGGGCCTATCACTTTTATACGCGTCTTCGGAAGTCTTGTAAGTGGCCCTATTTATGTATTTGCATGGTCATTTTAAATATTTTTTTTCCTTAAGAAAGCCCTTTCCCAAGTTATGGAGGCTTGAAGTCTCATAAAACTTGGATTCATTTTTTGCTTAGAAAATAAGTTTCTTGCTTCCCATTTACCTGTCTACTGGCAGAACTTGGACTGGGAGTCAAGAGGCATAAACTCAAGCCACACATTTACCACCAACTAGCTATCAGCTGCTAATCATTTTGTTTCTTTACTTATGTGCATTGGGGATAATAATAGCTTTCCTACATATTTGGGTTAACTTAGAGCTAAAATGAGAAAAATGTGGCAATTTCCTTGAAAATGTAAGTTCTGCAGAGATTAAACATTATTTCTAATAACAGATATTACTAAGTATTTAAAAAATATGATTCCTTTGGTAAACTAGATTCTATACTACATATCTAAACATAATAAGTGTAAGTGTCTAGATCTTTTTTTCATATTGTATGTAACAATAGTTATCATTTATTTGGCATCTGTCATGTGTCAGTCACTATGCTGAATGTTTTAAAGGGATATTTAATTCTTTATTAATTATTGATATAATACACAATGGTATTTATAATTAATTCCATAGGTTTAAATCTGAATTATTTATATCCTAAATAATAAGTGATTATTTATTAGTTATAGAATGGATCATTAATAATTTTATCTCATTTAAATTTCAAAATTCATTAGTGCAGCTGTTCCCACTTTACAGAAAGAAAGCTAGGGGTTGGACAATGTAAGTAACCCATCAAAGGTTACATTCAAACTCTGGTTTGTCTGACCCACTCTTTTATTCTTTTTAAAATATCACTTTATTGGTGTTTTTAATTTTTTTTTAATGTGATGATGGGGATTGAATTCAAGGCCTCATGCATGCTAAGCAAGTGCTTTACCACTGAGCTATCTTCCCAGCCCCTGACCCACTCTTTATGCTGACCAGTGCTACTTAAAGATATTCATGAGAATAGGTGCAGCATATAATTGTATAACCTTGTGTAAGAAATACTGTGTCTAAACAGTGAATTTTACTGAAGTAAATAACAAGATAACTTCCTTCTTTTTTAAAAAAGTGAGGCTAAGTAACTGTTTTCTAATTTCTTTTAAAAATGAATCGGTATTTTATAATTCTATTTTGTTTTTAAGCCCTACAAACCTATTTATGCCATTACAGACTGCTCTTTCTCACTTTCCAACGGCATGCAGTACTTCAGAAATGAATAAACATGATCACAAACATGGCCATATTATTAGTTCAGTAATTCTCAAATATAAAAGCAGTTTCTGGGCCAGGTGTGGTGGCGCACACCTGTAATCCCAGAGGCTCAGGAGGTGGAGGCAGGAAGATCATGAGTTCAAAGCCAGCCTCAGCAATTTAGCGGGGCACTAAGCAACCTGTATCTACATAAAGTGAGACCTTGTATCTAAATAAAATACAAAGTAGGAATGAGATGTGGCTCAGTGGTTAAGTGCCCCTGAGTTCAATCCCTGGTACCCTCCCCCCCACCCCCCAAAAGCAGTTTCTGTATATTTCTAAATATATAGGCTAAAAATATTTTCCTATTCTAATACAGCATGAAGAGGGAAAAATTTCACTTCTTATACAGATAGGTGGGAAAATCTATTAATTATATCTTATAAAATATTGGATTTGTCACTCACTATAAAGTATTTGCTCATGTAAAATATACATTTTTTAATGCAAGATTTTTACAAAAATACTATTTTATTTTAATTTTGGAAAATAGAAATGTTTCACAGCATTCTGTGCTTCTCAAATCTAAATAAAGCGCAGTAAATGCAAATAGCTGCAAGATGTTAGAGACTGAAAATTTAGCAATGAAGTTAGAATTACTTAATATTAATAACTTGGGCACTGAATTTATAAAGAACTGTTTCTCATATTATACTCATATAATATATTTCATATAATGATTAAATTATGATTTGATTTGAGATTGTAAATTCCAGTAAGAGAAATAATAGTGCTTTGATCACTGATTATAAATATTATCTTATTCTAGGAATTAATCAGAATATTTTACGAAGAAAGGAAACAAATATTTTAGTGAGGAAAATGCATTCTTAGCTTGTCTTATATTGTAGAAAGAATATAAGACAGAAAAAGAATCTAGTCCATTACATGTGAATGGTAAACTTCACAAAAATGCAGTGTTCTTTCAAATCTCATTAAGACATGTTTTCTGCCCATTAACCTCTGAAACACCCATCCCACTGACATATGCCACATCCCACCCACCACGCAGTTTTCTCTTATAGGAATTCATATCATTCGAGTCTTCAAAATTATAGGAAATTGATGCTTTTCCACAGAGGTCTATCTTTATGCTTAAAACCCACTCTCAGCAAATCTCAATTTAAACTCCTGCTATTTTAGGAATCAAGTTTTGGCTATTTAATTTCCCTTAGAATTGACATTATAAAAATATGCATATGTAGGGAGGACAATTTAGATTGCATCGATAGTGTCATCAACATTCTGCCCAACTATTGGTATTCCCACACTTTAAAGAGTCTTTAAAAATTAAAAAATGTAAATAAAAACAACTCAAAACCCATGCCAGATACCCCACCAATAGGCACCTCGTGTTGGTGTTGCCTCCCCTCTGACTCAGTCCACTTCCCACCCTAATGCCAATGCCAATAAGCAAAAACTTAAATAGGGATGAAACATTGGCAATTTGAAAGTTCTATGTGATCAACATTTCTTTCCCCAAATCATGCAGAACATACCCCATAAACCACTGTTCCAAGGTTGCCTCTACATGGGGGAATTCTCCTACCCCAAACACCTAGGCCTACCTGTCTGCCACTTAGAGAGGGAAGAGTGGTGGATTGTGCTGCAACTGGCAATTGAGTACACATGCTCCTTTCCTGCTGGAGGCCACTTATACAACCCCATGCCAGCTGTGGGTCATTCTGGGGGACGGGCATATCTTGGATCTGCTGATCACACCTGGCCCATGGTGTGCAGCAATCGCCAGACAGTCTGGCAGGTTGGAGAGTAATCCCACGCTGGCCCCTTTCCCAGGGGGCTTGGCAGGAGAGATCCTGTGGGAGAAGGAATCTCCATTTTCTGGGAGAAAGAGGAGCACTGTAGCAATACTTTTACTTTATCATTTTCTACTTTTGATTTTTTTTCTTTCACTCTGGGTAATGCATTTAAAATGACCATCATTTAAATGAGTTGTAAATTCATGTAATAAAACAGTACCAATATATGAAGCTAAAGGGTCACCGTTTCTTCACACAATAAAGCATTCACACTACACTGTACACACTCTAAGTAGGGCATTATACTCTAGTCCACTTTTAAGTTGATGACATAGGTCAATGGTTCCTTTTCACATTTCAAGTAAAAGGTAAAATGGCACTAAATTTAATATACATGTAATGAACCAGAGAAGTGTAATTAATTTAGTGTGAGATTTCAATATATTCCATTCATCATATTTCCATGATGATTTATTTAGAAGTTTGTTTGTGGTCTAATTTGTCCAATAGCCAGTGGCATTGGAGATATTCAAATTAGTCAAAGCCAAGTAGTTAGAGATTTTGGGAAAACATTGTTTTACCAAAATATGAATCAATCAGATATAAATAAACATAAGGACAAACCACTCTAAAGTATAATGAACCTACTCTGATTATAAACAAATCTAATCACATAACACACAAACAGGGCTTCTAAATAATTGCTTGCATTGACTATATTTTATGTTTTCATTGACACATATACCAGAGTATATTAAATGCACTCTTTTTCTTGGATCCTCTCAATATAGAGTTTTAAGAAGAAGCATGTAGTTTTTGACAATTTAATGAAATATAAATGTGAATCAGGGGTCCAACATAGAATGCATCATCCATTGGTTCTAGATTTAACATATGAAATCCTTAAAAGAGGAACTGAATGTTCCAGAATTTGGTTTCTTTCTTTCTTTTTAGATTAGGATATTTTTTTTTTCTAGGAATTCACAAGTTAAAAAAAATGTTTCATTGGTTGTTAGATGGTACTAACCAACCATCCAGAAAGAAACATTTTTTAAAACACAAATCTTTAACAAAAGATATCATTGGAAATCCATTTTGGTTTCTCCATAATGCTATAGGTAGGCCTTGTTGGTAAACATGCAATTACTTTAGCAATTCTTATAAGGTTCTAGAAATAATTGCTAAAGAAATAATGCTTAGAAAATATGGGAAGGAGGGAAACACATCACACAATCTAGATTTATTGATAGGATGCATATACAATTACTTAGGTAATTAGACACTGAGAATGAGAGCTGTTAGTACTCATGATGGAAAAAGTGCACAAATAATATTTAAAGTTAATGAGAGATTCAAGATGTTGGCATGATAATAACATGAAAATCAGATGTTAATAAAATATAAATCAATTCTGATGATATTTAAAATTTTATTTATTTATTTCACTTTATAAAGAAAAGATATTTGTTTAGCTCATCATTTTGGAGATCCAAAAGCATGACACTAATATCTTCACAGCTCTGGTGGAAATTTTAAATAATGGAAAATCATAGATTTTAAAATTCAACCATATTATTTGACTTAGATTAGTCCCAATCAAGGTAGAAACAATTTTTGAGGTGATTTTTCCGTAAGGAACATCACTGGCTCGTAGGCACTTATCTCCTTTAAAATGTATCCTTACCTTTAATGAAACCAATAAACTTTTCTCGAACATGCCTGAGATAAACTTTAAGAGATTTAATGTCCCTGTAGCATGCTAATCAGTAGGTCCTTTCATAAATGTGTATTTTATGCTCATACACTCTGCATGATGTCTTGCACAGTGATTAAAAGAAAATCATTGCAGTGGATCAGATGAAATGAGTGCTTAGCAGAAGTTCATCACCCAGACTTCTTTTTTAAGAAAACTTTCAGCTTGAATCTCTCCTGTCTTACTATTCTGTAAGATGGGCTGGGTGGCATAGCAATCTTCCTCAGTCAGAACTGGGACATCAGTCTCCTTCTGAAGCACACTAGTGCTTCCAACTATCAGGCTGTTGTAATGAAAGGTACCACCATGGGACTTGAAGATGCATCTGACTTTCCAGCAGAGATCACTCAATTTATCCCACAACCTATCTGAATAATCACAATGGACAAACCGAAAGATTAAGAAGAGAAAAACAAAAGCTAAAAGGTTCACCTTAACTTTCCCAGCATTTTCATCGTCTTCTTTTTTTTCCTCAAATTCAAAGGCAACAGTCATACGTTGTTGTCTCTGCTCTTCCCACAGTGTAGGGTTAAAGCTGTCACTGTCTGACTGGAAATCTACAGTTAGATTCCAAAGTATTACTGCTTTTTTAAAAACAGAGGGTTATTAATAGAATTCAATTACTATGCAAAAAACTGGTGATGACTGCAAATGAATACAAAAATAATAAAGGGAAAGAAGAAAGCTAGAGAAAGAAGGAACGTGAAGAAGGGAAAAGGAAGAAGAAAGAGGAAAAAGGAGTAAAATTCTCTTGGTGTTTGTCACATGGTCTTTTAACGTCTTACGTCAAGTATAGATTGATGACTTAAGTATACATTAATTACTCAAGGGCACTGGGAAGTTGTCTAGTGTAGGGAATGGGCTCCCCATAGGACATCAGTAATAAGATGGAGAGCTGGACAAAGCACTCTAAACAATCTCTTTTATCCTCACAGCAGCATAACAGTAGTACTGATACATTCTTATTTTCTTAATGATGAAACTACAGCTGAGTTTTAAGATGCTTGCTTCAAGTCATGCAGCTTCTCTGTGACCAACTCAGGATTCTATTACATGTAGATGTGATTACAGAGCTCATATCTGCAACCACTAAACTCTCATCGGATGTTATTTTTAAATGAAAGATTCAACATAAGAATCATTTGGCTATAAAGTTCCCATGATTGCAACCATGTTCTTTGGTGTGTTTGGTGAGGGGAAATGTTTTTTGAGGTAGAGAACAAGGAAGAAATTTAGTCTTTAACACTAAGACTTCAGTTAGTTTAAATATGTCTCAAATTAACAGAAAAAATGCTTTATAAATCTTCAATTCACAACAGAATATTGGCTAATAGTAATATTTCTTCCCAATATAACTGTGAAGATCACAAGAAAATGCAATGAAAGTACTCAGCTAGGCTACATTCTTTTCCGAAGGATAGCTTTTATCTTGCATTTCTTTGTTTGTTTGTTGTAAGAAATTCTAAAGATTCATTTATTACACTCCTGGTCTGACAAACTAAAAGGTCACTTGACTAAATTTCAAGAAAACTTTATAATTCGCAACTTTCTTCCTCAAAGAAAAGCAAAAATAACAGAACCCAAAATAATAATCCAAGTAGGCAAATGATTCACTTTGATTTGGAAGTCAATGACTAAAGCCATTTATGACAATTTTCCCTGAAAATAAGAAATGCATGAGCAAATGGTTCATTTTATAAGTTGGTCTCATTCAAGTGAATTGGGTGGATTGAATCCATGGCTTAAATAAAGAGGGTTTACTCCTCCAGGAATTACTGTTACTCTGTGATGCTAGCAAATGTTCATACCAGCATGTGCCAGGTTTCAAATAGTAAAGGACAAACCTCTTTTAAATGAAAGAATAATGAATAATGTGATTATAAGAATGGAAACTTAATTACTGAAAAAGGTGTAAGTTTTTATTTTTATAGTTGCTGACTTTTTTTTTTTTATAGAAAAACTGAACTGGAAAAAGGAAAAAATGATCATTATTTGTAAGTCTTCTCTTTATGGTTAACTAATAAAAAGACCTTTTGGGGGGCTCAAGATCACTGGAGTGAATGTTTAAACTGCGTTCATGCAATAAGTGAACATTGGAAATGAACTAGCCATTTGAACCTTCCTTAAGATCTGACAACTCTCAGCTCATTGCAATTATTGGATACCACTTTGGTTAACTAGCCCTGTGACTTGCTGCCAATAGAAGTGGTGCCTACATGCCAACATTATTTTCATGTAATAAAGAGGAAGAGTTTAGTATTTGGAATCTTAACTTAAAATATTATAGTGTAGAGACTCATGCTTAAACTTCCAAATGATATATTTGTCTTTTATAATTATCTTTATTAGCTTGCTCATATGCCAATACTCCTGGACAGAGATCAGAATGAAAATAGCCCTTTTAATCCATCATTATAAATACAGAACAGATTTCTATGGACAATTTACCTTCATCACCACGAGGTTGCTGGGGAAACATATAGTTAGTCAATACCCTTTGCTTTGTTTCTGGATGGGCTTCCGTTTGTAAAGGGATAAGAGCTTTGGACTGAAAGAAAAAACACATAAATTAGATGAAAAAAACCTGAAAATCTGAATAATATTTATTTTACATAAGATAATGGTCAGTAGTATGACCTCACCAAGATGAATGAAAATTGTAAAGAAAAGTGAGTGAAAAAGGGAAATAAAGTATGCCATAAACAAGACTGTTGCTGAGGAGTATTTTCAAATTCTAACATTTTTGTAATGAAGTTTTCTTCTTCATTAGTATACACTTTTGTAAAACTTACCAAAACCTATTCAACTAAGAAATGTCAGTTTTAATGCTGATGAGACCCAATGTGTTAGATTGTTTTAACTTTAGTAAGTTTTTAGTGTAGTCCTACATGCCTATTCATTTTCATGAACAGTTGCCCTGGAAAGAAATGGAATTTGCTATAAAGTTCACCTTATGCAAGATCATCTATGCATTTAATTAGATTAAAACATAAGCATTCATTTATTAAGCATTGAGATACTTTTGCAACCAAAAGAAAAAATCTACACTAAATAAGCAATTACACGTGTCTGATATCAAGACATTTATGATCACATTTTGTTCTCTATCATTAATTTGATTTCAGAAATACTATTTGTGAATGACTTTCAGATCTCATATATTATGCATCAGATATAGAGTGGAAATTATAATACTATCTAACATTGAAAATCTGCTTATTCTGATAATTATTAATAGGAGTGAAGCATAAAGGGAATCCAGGATACCATTTTGTCTCATGAAACAGTGAAACATATTAAATCAGTGTTCAAAATAAAAGTTAAATAACACACTCACTGTTCTGTTCCTTCTCCCACAACAATAATAAATCATGATATTAAGCGATGTTTATTTGCAATGCGAGACTGTAGATTATTTCATTAGCATAGTTCACATTGATTCCAGAGAGGATTTATTTATGATGTTATACTGATGCTGTGAAAAATCTATAGTTTATTGATAAGATTTGAATTTGAAAGACAATCTAATATTTTACTCAATCAATGAAAGCAAGTGCTGTAATGACTGTAGAAATACAAACATTATTCTTATATTTACATTTTACATTTTGTAGAAGATGTTTTTAATTTTTCACGTAAGTGGCCTAGTAGCTAGGAATGTGAATAATCCATTTGCCAGGAATGCTTCTTTTATGCTTAGGAAAAAGTAATAATCTAAATACAAGATAGATTGTTTTCATTTAGTCATTTGTATTTGGGCATAGGTGTTTCAAAATTTTAGGAATACAAGGAAAAAGAGGGCTAAACTCTCTTAACATTATCCACTGCCATTTCTTTTATTGGCAAATCAGATGTCTCCAATTGTTTCTTGTTATTTTACAATTAATAAAATCATTCATTACACTCAATTACTGATTTAATTATAACCTATCTTGTGAACATAAATAATATCAAAACATTTTCACAGAAAATACTGATAATAGTTGCCAAAAGATACCAGTAAGTTTCTTGAATAAAGTTTTAAACTTAAATTGATTATAATTAAAAGCATAAGAAGAAAAAGGAACATAGAGGATAAGAAATCCCTCTTGTGGGGATTGTGTTAATGGTTTCTTATTCTTTATGTTCAGAGATATAATTAAAGTGCATCCTCTAAGGACATGTGTGTACCACCAGGAGCTAAGAAGCTATAAAAATGAGCAGTTTATGTATTAGATATCTGACAATGTAGTAGATATTAAATATAAGTATTTTGAGAGTGTAGAGATTGTAGTACTGTTCTGTCTATGGCAATGATTGTATTGCTACCTTTACAAAAATCTTTCCAGAGGATAAGGAATCTTTATTTTGTATTAACTGTCAAAGATATCAGCTGGGAAGAGTAATTCAAAGTTTCAATTGTAGTTCATATTAATAAACAAAATAAATCAGGTAATAAAAGTTTTTACCTGATTGTCAGAAAGCCACAAAGCTGCAAGCTCTTTAAGTTTGGTAAATGAGAACGGTAAATTCTTCAATCTGCAAAAACAAGAAAATTCTAATAGCATGGGTGAAGATGGATAAGAAGAATTGTTTAACATACTGTATTGTGACAGTAGAATAAATTGGACATAACTTTCCTATATGTCACTCCACATCATGTTCAACCACAAGAATGGGATCCTAATTAGAGTCAGTTGTACTCCATGTATGTATAATCCATCAAGATACACTCTACTGTCATGTATATTTAAAAAGAATAAATAAATACAAATAAAATAATGTAATGTGGTTGATTTCATTTTTTTCCCCTTCCAATCATTTCTCCATTGAGCAGTCTGAATAATCCTTTAAAAGTGAATGTATTTATAACCCTGCAAAGGCTTCCCATTGTATCTGGATAAAATTTTAAAAAATTGTTGATATGCACTGTCAGACCTTAAATAATATGGGGCCCACAATCCCTCCAGCAGTTGTTCCAATTGCTCTTTTCCTGATGGTTCCATCAGCCTACTGGTGCTCCATTAGCCTACTGTAAGGTTCAGCCAGTTCTTCATCTTGAATACTCTTTCTATTGTACTGCGTGCAAGGGAAGAATGGAGGAACTTTGGATTGGGGAGGGGAGTAGGGAAGGAGGGATAGGGGTAGGAAAGATGGTGGCATGAGACAGACATTATTACCCTATGTACATGTATGGTTGCATGAATGGTGTAACTTCATCATGTACAATGGGAGAAATGAAAAGTTGTGCTCCAGTTGTGTACAATGAATCAAAATGCATTCTGCTGTCATGTATAACTGATTAGAACAAATAATAAAAAGAAAAGAAAAAAAATCCCACATGTCTTTTAGTTCTCAGTTTAAATGTCATTTTTTCAAAGAGGTTTTCCTGACTTCTCGTTCAAACTACTTTCCTTTATCTGGTCTCTAAATACTTGGCATTTTTCTTCACAGAACACACTGCAGTATTTCATTAAAATGTTTTTTTTGTGCTTATTTGTTTATAGTCTGATATTCCCACAAAACCATAGGTTATGTGAGGGCCAGGAGACATGTCTATCCTACTACTAAATAAATTTACAGCTCCCAAAGTTATGCTGAACTACAGGAAGTGTGTCCTTTTCTTCTACTCCTTATGGTATAGAAGATATTCAAAGAAGGAATCTGAGGTGGTACAATTATATTCCATATTTGTACAATTATGTCAAAATGAACCCCAATATTGTGTATAACTATAATGCACTCATAAAAACAAGGAAAGAATATTTAAAAATAACATTTCTGAGATATGTGAAGTTTGGCCTTGGCCTTGATATTCAATCAAAACTATAAATTTAACTTTGTATGAAGTTTGGCTTCAGTTTTGATATTAAATCAAAACTACATATTTAACTTTGGCTTCAGCTTTCAGAAGGCCAACCTGCTAAATGCCTATTTCAATATAGTATCTTAAATCCTTGAAATTGTGCATATATATGGTCAACACAATGTGATCACAAAGTTTACCATCATTGCCAGTCAGCAAAGTGAGTAGTACAAACTAGCATGCCAGTGAGGTTTACTGCATTATCTCTTTGAACCATAGAGACACATGTTAGAAAATGCTTAACTTGGAAGGAAAATTTCCTTAAGTCTTCAGCATATTTAAATTCTATCAGCTAATTGATAAGTATTTCAATATGGGTAGTGGAAAATTTACAGTAATTAATGAGTTAATTTTAGTACAAATGCAATTAAGTACTTTCAAATAATTCAATAAATATGAAGAGATAGTAGGTATTAAATTGTATCACATTTTTTCATAGAACTACAACTTTAACTTTAAACAAAATTACCCATGAAAGCTGTTTCTAATTTGTTGTTATCTATATTCACTCACAGCAGAAATTGTGAAGTAACTCTTATAGAGTGTTTTTCATATCATATGAAGCTAAATTTAAAGTGGAATGTCAATTCTGCTGCATCAAAATTACATGAGGGAAAAACATGCCCAACACGTACATCCTGTACAATAATATACATGATAAATCATCCTCAATCCAGTCATAAATGTAGAGTATGAAGAAAAGAAACTGCTAGAGATGAACAAGGGAACCTCATTTTCCTTGCTATTCCAGAGGCCTCTGTGGAAGGTGAGCCTCTATTTTGTATAATAAATGTGCAGTATATTGACCAAGGAGCAAGCTTGCAGCTGACAGGGTAGAGGAATTGTTGTTCCTAATTAAAATGTCAAACTTTAAAAAATCTATTATACTGTAAATATGGAACTTCAGTAATCATTACTTTTGGATAACATTCCTTACTTCAGCTTTTCTCTAAGCAGTTCATTCTCTGATGGTGATGTTGAACTTTGACCTCAGCCCTGGCTGAATATTGAATTTTCCTCTGATTCATTGATTGACTCATTAATTGAAATTATTAATTTGGCTCCATTCTATGTTCCAGTTTCTGGACTAGGGAATATATTAATCAACTATTTTGGCTTGATAAAGTATTTTAATTCCTGATGTTGTGAGCTCCTCAGTCTTATTCCTACATTTTGCCCTAGTACCTAGCAGTGTGTCTGGTTCAGACTAGACACTCAAGTCTGCTATATTTGTTGAATAAAGAACTCCAAGGCAGTGATAATCCTTCTGCTTGTGGGATCTTTGTAATAATTTGAACATGACAGTAATAATCATTCTTCTTGTGGGATATTTGGTAAGCAGATTTGTTATATAATCATACAGACTATTAATGGAAAAAAGTGAGCAGAGCAAACATTTAGGAGAGACTTCTAAAACTCACAATAACCCTCTCTCCAGATTGACAATAATGCTTCTGGTGGGGACTATAATTGAACCCAATAAGCATCCACCTTCCTATGATATTTTCATGACCATATTTCCTAATCTAATTCATAAGAATGCAATTAGAGGTTTCAAAAAGTGTCTTGCAGAAGTTCAGACACAACATTTAAGACATTCCCTTCATTTCCAGTCTGGTAACTCAGAGAGGAAATAACATTGTAAGGACATTGCTTCCTCTTGATGCACAAAGTTTGGTGCTTCTTTTTACCTTGATTTATGAATAAAATCCCAAATCTTTTAGTAAAGTGTTTTATTCTCTTAGTTGGGAATATTATTTAATTAATAAGAGAATAAATTTTTAAAATTCACATTACTTTTTTCTTAAGCAAAGTAAAAAAAAAAAGAACCTTCATGCTTATTCTGAAACTTTCACTCATATTCAAGATTTCAGAAAAGCTCATCTTGGACAGTTTCACTGAAAACTCTCTTAGTTCCTTGTACTATCATTTTTCTGATTGAATTTACTAAGAATATAGAATATCTGTGCTATTCCTAATCACTTGATCTTAATAGTTATTTCTAGTTAGTATCTACTTTTATCCTTTCCCATTTGAGTGTAATTGTTTTCACAGAGAAAGTGGAAATAAAGATGAACTGTAGCTTCATTTTTTCTTTTTACCCTTCCACCAACATGACATTTTTGTCACAAGAAGACTCATCCTTTTTTTGTTCATTCTATTTTGAACATGATTGAGTAGCCATTTGGTTTTCCTTACTATAATATGCAAACCTTATGCTTTTTGAGTCTGAGCTTACTAGCAATGTTTTTACCAGCACTTTGGTGGAGGTGAAATATACACATTGCTCAATTTGTTGGACACATAAATATATATATGGATATATATATGTGCATACATACAAATATATGCATGTGTTTTAAAAATAGATTTGCAGTTATTTATTATAATTATTTTTCTATGTTTTTGTACTACTATACTTTCTGCATATAGTAGGCTTTTGGTTACATTGAGGTGTATAGGTTTTATATAATTTTAATATATAATATGTGATTCTAATATAATCAAATAACAAAATTTAGAAATAGTTGGTTTAAAAATAATTTAGTTTCTGCTATTGTCTACACAAAGCATACATATTTGCATTCCATATACCTCACAACATATGGAAAATGTTTTTCAAATTATGGACAAAAAAACTATAATTTGCTTTTAGTAAATAACTAGTATGCTATGGTGAAACGTTGCCAAATACCTGTTATCACTCAAATTTAAAACTCTCAGTTTCTGCATCTGTCCAATTTCTTCAGGAAGAAATTCCAGCTTATTGGAGCGTAGAGACATAACTGTGACATTCTTACAGCTTCCAATCTATTGGTAACAAAAGAAAATACATGAACAGTAACAGTGTAGAGCTATTTTCATATTAATTTTTCTAAGTTACAAAACTAACTCATTGATTTCTCTACTACTTTAAATTTTCTCTTAATATGTGTACTATCCTTTTAATAATCTTGTTTAAAATATGTATGTAAATATTTATATACTAAGGCAATATATACCTCATTTTAAAAAATATTAACAAGTAAGCATTTTATTAATACTTTTATCATTAAAATATTTGTCAACATTGTTTTTGTGAATCATATTGTTTTTTCTCTCTAAGGGAGTAATAATCTCTATGTTTATAATAGCAGAGCATATTCAAAAAATGAAATATTGTTGACAGTTCTTTAACAAAGCTAATTTTACTTCAATGTTTTTTATCATTTTTATTCATAACTTTTGGCTTTAAAATAATGATATATTGATTATTTTCCATCACATGCAATTATTTAGTATAAAATGTTAAACTGAAAATATGCTTCACACTTTTTGTTGATGTTAGTAAATAAAATTCTGCTTAGAGATTAAAAATTAACAATCTCTTGGTGACTCTGGAAGTTAACATATTTGTATGTAATTGGAAACATTACAAATATTTATAGTAATAAAGACACTTTTACTTCAGAAATGGAAATATCCTTATCCCAAAATGTTACTTATATTGTTCTTAAAAGCAAAATACATAAATTGTTTAAAATTGTATCCCTTTTTAACTTATATTTTATTATAACATTTTAATATTTACTATAACTATTATATAATATTTACTATAATTATTTTATTCTTTGCATTTGTATTTAAGTCAAATGTATTTTTCTGGTTTAAATGTAAGAACTTACTTGTCATTTAAAATAGAATGATTATATAGATAATTCCTATACACATTTGCTCAGCTTATGAACCTACACTGCTATTGCATCTGTTCATATTTCATTTCAAAACAGATTCATTAAAAGTTAATGGAAAACCCACTTCTCTGGGTAATTCTGGAAGGAAATTTTCATCAACTGCTAATGTTCGGAGACTATGAAGGTAGCCAATAGTAGATGGTAGTGACTCCAGTTCATTACAGCTACAGTCGAATTCTTCTAGTAATGATAAACTGAAAAGTTAAAGACAGTTGTTAGTCATTCTGGCAAAAAAGTTTTGCAAAACTGCATATTCAACTCACCAAATAAAAGTTATTCATCAAGGATTACAAAATATTGTATCAATTAATTAATTTTATCAGTTCAGTTGAATGGTTCCATATCATCAAATGAGTGGTTTGATTTTGTAAGATAAATAAGGTTAATTTCCCCCATGTCTGAATTTAATTGTCATTCAACTGAACCACTGAAAACTATGGAAATTTTTTTGTTTTTGTGTTTGTTTATAACTTAGGTGTCATTTTTAGGCAGACGTTCAGAATGTATATCTTGAAATGAGTGCTTGAAATGGCATTGGGTAGGTAAAAGGGTGTGGTGGGAGGTCCAATGATAAGAGGATGAATGGGGAAAAGCAATTAAAACAAAAACACTAATGAGATGGTATTTTATGAAGCATTTTAGAGATAGAAGGACCCACTAATCCTTTTTTGTTAAATCTTTATTTTAAAAATCATTTTATAGGTAAGAAAATTGAGGCTTAAACAGGCTGAGAAACTTTCCCAAAACCATACAAAGTAGCAAATCTGGGACTGAAATCAGATTAACATGGCTGTGCTTCATTATCCTGCCTGGAGTCATGCTTTGTTTGCTTTTCCTAGAATTATTAAAAAGGAGTAAATTTACCCTAATGACTGAGATTTTTGGTGCCTCTTGCAAATTTGGCAATACTGGGCCTATATTCTTCCCTGACAAGCAATGGATACACAGTTATAACTGCTGTCTTCAAATGGGCACAGTTCTTTGGTGGGTCTCCTGTTTGTCACAATCCCTACCACTCTATACTTAAGCTACTTTACCCCAGATCTACAGAAAGGAATAGTGAGAGTGAAGTTATTACACGGAAACAAGACTCATCACTGCCTTTTTGCAAGAGGTGGGAGACAAAGAAGGCCTTGTAGAGAGAAATCATTAGCTGTATTAAATTGCCATTGGTGTTGCTAATATTATTACATTGTTATTAGCATTCATGTTATTGCCATTATTGTAGCAGGAAGAAATTCCCAGGGGGAGGAACTTGCCATTGTAAAGGGAACAAAGAAATCAGTTTGAGAAAGGTTGTGGAATCAGCTTTACGAGTTGAAGTCAGTCAGAGTGGATTTAGGTCCCAGCTCTGTCACTTACTGGATGTATGATCCTGGCTATCCACAAATAAAAGAAAGACCACTATAGCTCAGAAAGCAAAGCTACTTTTATTTACCTGCCAGGTAAAGGTACACACGGGGAAGAAAATCCAGTAAGTGGTGCTCTGAGGAGGAAAGCCAGGGGCAAAAGTGGGAGTTGATGGGGTCTGATTGGGTGTCACGATGATCATGTTCGCAAAGGATGGAAAACGTACATTATTCAAAGTATGAAATGGATTCACAAGACTGTGTATGTTAGGCAAATAAAATCCTACTGTCTGTGGGTCAGGAAAACATCCAATGCATTTAGGTCCAGTCTGACTCTATCCAGAGTCACCCAAAGTTTGTGATCCTTCAAAATTCAGCTGGTTAGAACCAGCTATGGTGGAACATGGCATTCAACTTTGACTAATAGCTCAAGTGAAAAGTTTTCCTTCTGCATAGACAAGTTATATAACTTCTAAGTCTCAGTTTCTGATTCTAACTTTAGATATATGTATCAGAATTGAGTTAAATTGGGGCTGGGATTGTAGCTCAGCGAAAGAACACTTGCCTAGCACTGGTGAGGCACTGCGTTTGATCCTCAGCACCACATAAAAAAACAAATTAATAAAAAATAAAGGTTAAACTCTGTAAAAGAATAAATAAATAAACATTCAAAAATTTGAGTTAAATTGTAGACATTCAGTTGGTTTCCACAAAAAATTGGGGAATTTCTTGATGTAAGGAAAATCCCACACATTTCAGTGACCAGAAGTGTTCTGTGTTGTGTGTTGACAGTACTGTGGGAAAAAGTTTTTATTTCCACATAGTTCCATATTATTATGCAAAGAAAGAACTTTCAGTATTAAAAACACAATACAAAAAACAAAAACAAAAACAACACACAAAAAAGTCTAGTACATACAATTATGCAAAGTATATAATATTTGAGAATGATAATAGACTATGTTACTGATTTATGTATTTACTATGTTATGATTTTTCTCATTGTTTTTGAGTACTTCTATTTATATAAAAGAAGTTTACTATAAAATTGACACATTATGCCAGCAGCAGCCTCATACATCTTCTGTGTATATAAGTATACTCTATGAAGTTTGCAAAATGACAAAATTGCCTAACGATGCATTTCTCAGAAAGTATCCCCAACAATGAATGATGCATGACGGTTTAATGCTTTTAACAGTTTATTCTTGAGGATTCTGCCAAAAAGCAGGAAGCAATTTCAAACACCTCATTTCCTAAGAGTAGATTTTATAGGTATGTATGTTATGGATTGAATGTTTGCTTCCTTCCAAAATTCATATATTGAAGTCTGATCCCCAATTTTATGGTATTTGCAAATGGACCCTTTGAGAAGTAATTGGTATTAATGTCATGAGAGTAGGGGCCTCATGATGGGAAGAGATACCAGAAAGCTTGTTCTCCTTCTTTTTCCCCATGTACAGAGAAGTCATATGAGCACACAGGAGCATAGCAGCTAATACAAGTCCAGAGGGGCTCAGACTTTCACTCACCTTGCTGGTGCCTTGGGCTCTACTACAGCGAGAATCAAGTTTCTGTTGTTTAAGGCACCCAGTTTACTGTATTTAGTTATAGTATCCCAGACAAGGACACTATTATTATCATATTTGCAAATAAGTATGAAATGTTTTTCTTTTTAAGTACTAGACATTTCACTCATGCTTTATGAATAATCCTCCCATTGTGAATATGAGCTACAATGAATATATAAATGTCTTTTTGCTTATTACTATCAATAACAACTGTTAAAATTTACAGATGTCTTTCTAGCACTAAGTCTCACAGTAACCTCTGAGAAACATTATTATTTCCATTTTATAAGTGAGGAAACTGTGGCTCTGAGATGTGGGGTGATTTGCCAAAGGTCAATTGTTTAATGGGTGGAGAAGCCAGGACTGAAACTCAAGTCAAGTTCCAGGGCTTACAAACATTCCACTGTGCCAAGATGCCCAGGGGCAATGCAGGGGATGAGAAATGTTCAAGGCATGCTAGCAGCCCTTGCGGAGCCTATGCTGTAGTTGGCGAGACATGCACAATAATCAAAAAGTTAAATGATGACACAAAAAGTAAACCAGAGATTGATATAAGAACTGGAAAAAAAATTGCAAGTTAGTAATGTTGCTCTAAACTTGGATAATACAGAATGTCCCAAGGTTATCTGTCTATGAAACTTGTTCTAATGTACTGGCTGTCTAAATGGCTTCACACCTGAGAGCCTAAACAGAAAAAGAAACTTTTTCTGCTTTGCATAGGTCCTTAAATTTTCTGAATCCTAGTCTAGCAGCCTCTGTGGCCAAAATCCATGAAAGAATGACTTTATAAAACACTCATTTGGAGTTCTGAGTGTTTATTGCTTTTATCCAAGACTATACAACTAAGAACAGGCTCTGCTTGTGGTTTCTTTGGTTGTGAAAAATCCTTTTTGTCTAGAGCACTCCCAGAGCCCATTAATTTACAAAACATGGAGAGTCATTCCCAGAAGGTGTGACTTATCTGTTACATATGCTGGGAAGCATGGCATTGAAATGGGGTAACTTCCTTCAGCCTCTTGTCTGTATCTGTTGATATCAAATTGTGCTAATGGGGGCCTTGAATTAAAGATAATTCCTGTAAAACACCAAACATGGCATCTAGAGCACTGTGAGCACAAAATGTTGTTCATTATTATTCTTATTTGACATTCAATTCTCAGTGCTGTTGAAACTCTTAGGCACATACTAAAGTTCAACAACAAAAATAACTGGTTTTTATAAATCATTTGGCACGAAAGTCATGGGATCAATTTCAACTGTGAAAAAATGTTGAAAAATAAAATCTAGCAGCTTATAGTGTACTCCTAAAAAAGATCAAATGTAAGTCTAAAATATTGAAATACTTCATGTACAGAAGGAGAATATTTTTGGCCACTGCAGCTGGTCATATTGTTTCTAGGGCTTCAGTGCCTAGAGTTGTAGGTGGAATGTTTCATAATACAATATAGATTACTCGACCATTTCCAAAACATTTCTGTAGGTGATCAAATTTTATCTCTAACCTTTGAATTAAACTTCTCATCTAGCAATTCTGAATTTCCTAAGGTAAACAAAGTCACTGTATGAACACTTTTAAAGTACAGTATGTTTATTAAAAGCACATCATAAAACTTTAGAAATATAGTATTTTTTTCCATACATGCAAATCCAAAATATTTGCATGCAGAAGACTACTCAGTTAGACAGTGTTCATGACAACTTCACTGTCAAAACTGTGTCATGTATAGAACTAAAATGCTCAGACTTTTTGGTTTTATGACCCTTTCACATTCTTAAAAATAATCATTGATAACCCCAAGTAATTTTTGTTTTTATAGATTATATCTATGAAGTCTCTTATATTCTAAATTAAAAAAGGAATTAAAAAATAGTTATATATTAATTTCTTTTTAAATAATAAATCCATTCCATGTTAATGTAAGTAACAGTATGCAAAGGAACTGCATTTTACCAAACAAAACATTTAGTGAGAAGAGTGAGATTGTTTTATTTCCCTTTTACCCACTACTGCTTTGATTTAAAACTGCTTTTTTTACTACTCCATTCTTCTGCAAATTCCCTCATATATTTTCTGAAACAATAACAAAGGAAAATAATGGTACTAAAAATCTCTTTAAAAATGAGCTTTTATAATGGGATTATTTATTCCTCTAAACTAGTAATCAATGTTTGAATTAAATAGTCCCATTTATCTTTGATAAATCTTTCCCTAACTTATTTATTTATTTGCTTGCTTATTTATTTATTTATTGGTACTAGGAATTGAACCCAAGGGTGCTTCCCCACTGAGCTATGTTCCCGGTACCTTTTATTTTGTGACAGGTCTAAGTTGCCAAGGCTAACCTTGAAATTGCAATCTTCCTACCTCAGCCTCCCAAGCAGCTAGAATTACAGGCTTGTGCCACTATAGCTGGCTTTTCCTATAATTTAAAAAGAATTATCAATCTTAATTAAAAGAAAACTAAATATGTGAATAATAGCATCCATATATACTTGCATAATTTCTCCATTTTTCATTTTCATTCTGAACAAGGCATTTAGTGGAAGGTAGAACTGTAAGAGTTCTAAATAAGAAGTCATGTTCATTAAAATCATCTTTACTACTTGATATTCTCAGAGTATTACCGAACAACAGTAATTAACACAGAACAATATAGAAATTGAAACCAAAAGTGAACTGGGGTCTAGTATTCATATTTTTAGAAACTTTATGCAATTTTGGTACATAAGCTATCTCAATTGCATTTATAAGGCAGAATAATATGATCTTTAAAATAAGTAGTTATAAATTGTGAAAAGTACCAAAAGTAAACAAAACAGGCACAGGGACAGAGAAAGTGTGGTAGTGGATATTTAAAGGAAACTTGAGTCTTGCTAGTGACAGTGTTGTCCCTGAACCTGAAGCATCAACATCACTGGGACATCTGCGACATATGCAGGACCTCAAGCCCTCTGGTCTCAGACCTATTGGACCAGAATCTACCTTTCAAAGAAGACATATAGGTAATTTGAATGTACACTGAAGTTTAAGAGTGTGGACCAACAAGATGTGAAGCAGTCAGCTTCACGAAGAGCAGGGAAAAAATATCCAGGTAGAGGTATTGACAGTAAGAAAGCCCTGAGGCAGGAAGAAGTCTGGCTTCTTGAAGGTGCAGAAGGGCCAGTGTGGCTGAACCCTAGTGAATGAGAGGAATGGGATTAATGAATGGTAGATGTAATACGACCACTATCATCAGGTCTATGCAAATGGTGCTTATATATTTTATAATAAAATTCTTAATTTCAAAACATTACTATTTTGGGTTATAGTCTAGTTATGTTTCTCCAGTAATTATCAGTAAAGACCTAAGCAACAGAGCCTATGTGTTTGTGTCTGTGAAGGCAAATAGAATAGGAACTGAAATATTACCATATTCTGAAACTATCACAGGGGTGAAGAATAAGAACACTTCAGTGGGTGGTGGCAGATGGTGGTGACTTTCTGGGTTACTGGGGCTCCAGTGAGGAGCACATACTGTGCCAGCAAGTTCTGGAAGTGATTCTGAGTTGCACTTTAGAAGGCTTAGGCCCATGGGCTCAGATTTCTAGACACTATATTCCTTAATTAATTACATCCTCACTTCAGGTAGTTTTCAGAAACTATTGTTTTAAGACATATACCATAGGTATCCTCCATCTTTTCTACTGTGAATTAGATTTCCATGTCTCTCATTGTGCTGGTTTCCCTCTTGTCAATCCTGGGAGGGGTGATTCCTGGAACTGGTGGTCAGAAGGGTCAGGGATTACTGAACCACTAGTACCCATGGGCTTCGAGTGGATCCTTATATCTATGCAACCAGTGTTTCAGTCGCTTTCTGGAAAGTTCCATCAAGAGGCTGGCTAATATTGATTAGGTCTAGCAAAGCACTATTCCTCCCTCAATCTCCATGAAATTCCATTAAGTTCTATTGGGTCTTTCAATGCTGGCCATATCCAGCTCTTTTAAATATTGCTTCTTTTATCCAACATAAGTATTTTTTTGGCTTTGTGGCATGTGAGAATTTAATTATAATGAGTTGCTTTCAATATGAAGGCTCATTGTTCTGCCTTCTCAGCATCCACAGATGCTCTAATTCCCAGCTACTCCCCCTGGTTTTCTGGACTAAGTCTTGTGTTCAAGTAATCGAAAGTTGCTGATAGCCAAGTGAGGTCTCTAAATCTGTTCCTTTTGAGCTTAGGGGTATTAAAGCTTATATCAAATGACCAGTTGAACAATTCAGCTTTCTCCAGGTTTATAAGTCAACTACCAAGAGGACTGCAAGGAACAAGATTTGATACTAGTGGTGACATAAGACTGGTTCTGGTTTAGAGCGTGTGCAGAGCCAGGCTATGGCAACGTGCGTGGCTGCCAGGAACGAGACAGAGCTGCGGGCTGCCTATTTCTAAAACTAGTCTGGCACGGAGCGTAGCTAGTGAAGGGGAGAGGAAGGAATTCACACTCATGTGTGACAGGAGCTCAGAGCACACATTACTGCAATGTCAGTAATGGGCTAAGACCCATGGGACTCCAGAAAAAGCTGTTTTTCCCCGGGAGGTCGTCAAGATGGCCAGAGGCTGGCTGAAAATCTATTGACAAAAGCTAGTTCTTAGGATGACCAAGTCAGGGTTTCACTTTTTTACAGAAAAAACAACTTTTATTTGTCTATTTTTAGGTTATAAACCTCTTCATTTTGTCTTCAAAGAGTTGTAGTAATTAGTTTACGTAAGAAATATGAACACAGGTGGCAAAATACCGATTATGACCTTAGCAGGGATAGATGAGGTTGAATTCAGTTTCTACTGAGTATTGACTCAATGATGAAAGACTAGTATCTAAGAGTATATTTAGGAAGAATTTTTGAAAAATATCAGTTTTACAAGGATAATTACCTTTGTGTACCTCTCCCCCCCCCCCAATAATGTTCTCTTTGCACTAGAAAAAATGAAAGAAAACTAGACAGAATCATATTGTGTGGTGTGGTATCACAATATCAATAGTGGTTGAGACTTTTTCTACTTTCCAAAGTCTGAATTTGAATTTGGCTAAACTTTTCTACTTTTTAGAAGTGAAGTTTAGGCCAGTGGACTTGCCAGGGACAGGGGAGGGGAGAGGTGAGGGACACTCTTGCTAACTTGATTGTGGTAAGGATAAGATTTTATAAGATTTATAAGATCTTATTGTGGTAGGGTTAAGATTGCAGTAGGGTAAGATTTTATAACTATTTCAAAACTTGTCAAATTGAATAATTGAATATGTACAGTTGGCTATCAATCATATCCAATAAAGCTGTTTTTAAAAAGTCAGGCTTTCTCTTGCCTAGTATACTCAAATTTGTTAAATTAAGAATTCATATAATTCTTCACAATGAGATATGGGACAAGAGCCTAATAATGTTGCCTTATGTAATCTCAGGATAAAAGCATCTTGTATTGATTCCTCATTTCACAGAGATTTTAAACAAAAATCTTTCAGTGAAGCATTGAGAAAATAAATATTTCCTAAAGAATTGTGGACCAAATGTTAATAGCAATAGGAAGTTAGAAATGAATTTCTATAAAATAAAGAGTACATTTTATCCTTAAAAGATAATGTTGGATTTTTATCTTGAAGTTTTAAAAATTGCTAGCTAAGCAAGTGCTTTTCTCTTTGCTTCTAAAAGCAAAGAGAAATACACTTCAATACATATCAAATATTATTAACAGTATAATGGCAACATATACATACTGTAGAGTCTTAGAAAAATTGACCTAATTTTGCAAGAAATATCTAAGTGAATTTACAACTGCTAGTCATTTAAAAATATCAAATAAATTCTATCTGGAAAAATACTATTAAGAGTATAATTGAAGGTCTGGGTAATTGTTTTGCTGTGAAAGATTTATGATTGAACATTTCTCATGATATGACATAGATGGATGCCGATACAATGTTCAAATATAAAATTAAATTAAGATATGTTACATAAATATATAACTAAATAAAAGTTGATCCAGAAGAAATTGACATGGAACAAGATTATTGGTATCTATAGTAGAAAATGTTTTGTAGCAGAAAAATTAATACATCCTTTCATTTCTGGCTTTAGACAGGCTGACTGGTATGAAACATTGGCACTTACTTTCCAATTGTATTAGGCAGCATTGTAAGTTGATTGTCATCTACTTTTAGAGTAGTCAGTTTTTTCAGCAGTCCTAAAACAGAGAATAAGGTTTATTAATACATCAGTGTATTTATGACAGGAAATGTCACATAAAAGAAATAAAAGGAGTCACTTGTGATGAATGATTGTCATGCTAACTGGCTGCATTCTGCTTCTATAAAACCATAAATTGATACAGTATTTGTGTGTTGTCTACTTTTGACTTTCTTGTGAAAAATTCACTCATATCATTAATGCATTAAACAAACATTAATGCAGTAAACAAAACCAAAGGCTCTGATACATTGTATTGATACAGATACTACTACTACATTTCCCCATCCAATTCTTCAGAAAATGGACCAGTTGAAATTTTTCATGCCTGTTATTTTTAATATTTAATTTACTCATAAGCACTAATAACTAACAACTCTGTTATGATGCAGATTGAAAACACATCTGAATAAAGCCTAATAACCCACGAATACATACTAAGGCACTGCAATGCAGTGCTCATAATGAAAGATTTAGAAAATGACACTATATGACTTCATACTCTACTTGATATCATAAATCCTGGACTTGGATCAGCATTAAGCTCAAATATCACCATTTTAATATACCAAGTGAACCAGCCAGGAACTGAAGTTACAACTATTTATCTTTCACTATCTGATTTAAGCTCTCCAGACCTTGATGGCTTGCTCCCCTCCCAGGGTCTTAATGAGCAACAGCCATCCAAGAAATCAGAGAACAATTGAATTTGGCATAATCAACTTTCTTACCTAGCTATAACATAGATCCATATGGCTTAAATAGCCAAACATCTGAGGGCAAAACTTTAACATTAGGTTGATTTTGTTTTATTTTATTTTATTTTTAGATATCAACTCTACTTTTTATTAAGTAGAAATCAATTAGTTTTAGTCTACATATAATCATCCACAATACAAGAATAAACATAGATAATAATGCTACCTTATTATGTCTTAGTCTACAAATAATGATCCACAATACAAGAATAAACATAAATAATAATGCTACATTTATAATCCTGTTTTGTTAAATTAAGTTACATAATAATAATAAAACACCTAGAAATCTATTATAATATCATTTTGATTTTTGGTTTAATATTTACAATATTGTATCCTAATTTATAATTTTACACATATCTCAATGTCAGAAATAATTTTAAATTTACTTTTATGAGTTCTTTTTTTTATTGGTTCTAATCAGTTATACATGACAGCAGAAAGCTCAATTCATTGTACATAAATGGAGCAGAATTTTTCACTTCTCTGGTTGTACATGAAGTAGAGTCACACCATTTGTGCAATCATATATGTACCTAGGGTAATGATGTTCATCTCATTGCACCATCTTTCCTACCCCCATGTTCCCCTCTCCATTATGGATTAGCATCCACTTATCAGAGAAAACATTCAGCTTATTTCATTCAGAAAAATGAAATAAGCCATTCAATTTTTTTGGATTGGCTTATTTCACTTAGCATGATATTCTCTAACACTGGTTTTGTTTTAAATTGGAGCTACAACTGTATGCAATAGATTATTGTGTACTTAAGAAAATTTGTTCTGAAAATATAGTGTTCCATGGTCAAACATATTTGAGAAATGCTAAATTAAACAAAGTCATATGGCTTTGTTTAAGGAGGAAAAGAGCTCTTGATATGCTCATACAACAACATGAGTTTTCAAAGTTATTGTGGAGTATGTGTGTGTATACAATATCTTTTTTTGTGTGTGTGATACTGGGGATTGAACTCAGGGCCTTGTGCACACAAGGCAAGCACTCTACTAACTGAGCTATATCCCCAGCTCTTGTATGGAATATCTGGAAGAGCTATACTTATGAACATGCTTTCAGGTCATATCTATCCCCTTTCAAATTTTTTTGAGGATTCTTGAGAGGCAAGAGTAAGTCACATAATTGAAATAAAGCTGTGTTTCACTTTAAATTTCAGGGTACTCAATTACTTTTTCTTCAGAAGCAGAGAGTTTACCCCAGGGAGAGAAATGTTACCACTGTCAGTCTACTGTGAGAAAATATCTAAAACATTTGGAGCTTAATACGTCGACTCAAAAGCAATGCATCTGGGAAAGAGGACGATTCATATAGTGGCAATTTATCTCTGAAGTTTGAACACCCACTGCTGTATTCATCTATATTCAAAAGATGATTGAATCATTTAGTTTCTCTAGTGCATATGATAAAATACAAACTTCGTAAATATAAAAGAACACCTGAGCTTGTTTATCAGTTGTGGAAAGTAAACAAGGGACTATAAATTACAGTTAAATTTTTATGAGTTGGACAATTACTCCTGCTTATGAGTGGTGCTAGAGGAGGGGCAACAGTCTTGACATCTCTTGATTGGGTCACCAGATGCTACGGGATGGGTTATACAAGGCCAAACAAATGCCACACAACCAGGTCACTATGCTCTTCAAGAAGATGCAACAGTCCCCACGTCTCGAGTCATGGTGAGAAACCTTGAGTCAGGTCGGAGACTAAAGCCAAATGTTGATACAACGAATTTTTCTGAAGATTGGAGTAAGGGCTCTGACCAGAAGCTTCTACCCAGTGGCTCTTGACAAAAGCCTCTGCAGATTTACAGTTTGAAGCAACCTGGGCTTCCCTGCTTAGCTCCACCTCTCTGGATCTATAGAAACCTCTCCCATTTGTGATGTGACTTTACCACTCCTAGGCCATCCATAGGGATACATTGTGGGCTGATTCTGGAGCTTCCCTGGTAATCTGATCACAGGTGTAGGCGCCAATCTCACTCATTACTCATGTTTTGCTCTGCCAGATTATTCCTGTTTTTAATTTTCATATTATATCTTACTTTCTTCCACTCTATGGGAATCCAAGTTACTTTATCCTATTCCTTCTCTCTACTTAAACCCTCCCTTAGTTATCTCTTTATCGTATACTCCCAATTAAGAACTTCTGGATGAAAAGGAAAAGGTGGACTATCACTGCAATTTTAGCTACTCCTATATATAAATACATAATTAGTATTGATGTAGTCAACCTTTATATGATTTGTTATTAAAATAGTTAATATTCACATGGCATTTACACATTTTATTGAAGGTTGAAAGCAAATATCTATGCATTCTTGAAATCTAAGATAATAATAATTATTATGTTATAATAGCTGAAACTGATAGAGCACTTACTATGACAAGGACTATTCTAAGCAAACTTACATATATTAATTAATTCATTCCTCAAAATAATACCATTATTCGGGTTCTACCACTACTCCTACTTAACAGATTATGAAACTGACACACAGAGAAATTATGTAACTTGTCTAAGTCACACAGCTAGTAAGGAAGAAACACTAGAGTTTGAGCCGGGTAATGTGACTACAAAGCCTGTGCCTTTAGTTGCTAAGTGATTAAGATAAATTATTTTGAAAAGTGAAAAAATCATGTTCTCCTTTATTCAGTTTTTCAGTTATCCAAATAAGTTATTATTGAAACTCTCTACCTAAAAAGAAAAACAAAAGTACCCTTCATTTTCCCTGGAACAAGCACAAGAAAAAGGATAAAGCATACAGGGCTTGTTGTCTGTCACTCTATTCAAACATCCCACAGCTGCAGAGGGACACAAGCCTACTAGAAGTGAAGATCTTATTTTATGTGTTATTTCCTGATAGTAGGAAAATTCTTTTCTTTTTAAATGTTGGTAGTTCAATAGATGATTTATACTCAAATAAGCAAGACAAGATGCAATTTGCCATCCACTGAGCATCTGTGAATTATTCTAGGGCCACAGAACAGAACGCTCAGTGTCCCATCTAGATATTTCTCCTGCCTAAGAAGGGAATTCTCTGAGGAAAATCTACATCTCTAATCAGGTACTGTGGCAATGCTGCAGATGTACAAGTTCCACTTCCCCTGCAGTTTCAATAGGGTCCAAAGACAGTTTGAGGGCCAGCTTCTGTAATGGAATCACAACACCCATTCAGATGTGAAGATGTCAATTGTCATACCACATGCCTGCCTTTGTCTGCTTCATGCCAGCCCGTTGTCTACCCATATAGTCTTCATTAACCATACATGCTGCTTTTCTCAGCACAGAAAGCTGGATTTCTAGTCTGTTTTCTTAAAGGAAAATATTTTAAGCAAATAATCATATCATGTGAAGAATGCTTCATTTTCTACCACTATCTTAAAATCAAACTTTCTGTGTTTTGCTTTAGATGGTTCTCATAACCAGAATATAGTTGAACTTAAATATATATAGTATGAAATACTGGTTTTTAAAACAAGCTTAATTCATTATATTTATTATATTTGTTGGGATTTAAGATGAAAAATCTAATTTCAATTTTATGTTTTCCATTTCCATGATTTTTAAAAAAGTTCTTTTTCTTCTGTGTGAATGTTTCTTTTCTCCCTTTCTCTCTCCTCTGCTGGTTAAGAAGTTATAAATTCCATTTCTATTTACGTATCTACTTAAATTGGTGCTAATACATCTATTTCCTTGGGTCATCACTGCATTTTCATTTTATCTCAGGTTTGGGCAGGTATTTGTCCTCCTTCAGCATGGATCAGTTCTATTCTTTACTAATTATTTAAGAAGGACATACCATATGCCAGCACAATTCTCAGCACTTAAGAGGCAGTACGGAGCAAAAAAAAGTTCTTTAACATATGTTATTTTTCTATGCATTTGACGGAGTGGTGGTCTAGCAGGGCTCTAATGTGATACATCATGTCACTCTGTCATCTTGACCAAAGGTTGCTCTTCTCAACCATTATACCTCCTACCTGTTCAGTACTTGCTAGACATATCTGATCACAAGTTTCATCTAGGATCCTTAATAAAAATGTAGACCAGAGGGCCCATGACAGACTTTCTGAACCAAAATTTCAGAGGTAGAGACTGGAAATGGGAAAGGGTTTAATGAACTCCTCAGTTCATTTTTAATGATCAAACAAGTTGGAGAAATACTGATTTAAAATGTGATATGTAAATCAAAAAGTTAGCAAATATAGAAAGAATAAAAGGAAAAGTTAGACTGTGATTTTGCCATAACAAATGTTTCCACTAGCCTAAAAGAGAGGTGAAAATGGAATTAGTAATAAAATACTGAAGAAAAATGTGGGGAAATGCCTTCAAGTTTCTTGTCAACCTGGCTACTTAGGTTGAGACTACTTTTAGAAGCATAATTGAGTTCCAACACATATGACACATCTATTCTAAAGAAGTTAGATCCAGAGTTAAGTCATTAGATGGTTACCTCACTAGCTGAGTCCTCTCACAAATAAGAATAGAAAGATATCTATACAAAAGGTTTACTCATTACTTAAATCAATCTTTTATCACTCTACTCATATAAAAATTTACAAACAAAAAATTTGAGTGCTTTATATGTTCTTATGGACAAACCATCCATCCTTAAGAAACTTAACAACATGTTAAAGACACTGTACCCTGTTTAGAATAATAGAATCAAGAAGACATTTTATATCTATAAATTTTTGTTATTCCTATATTACAAAATGTTCCAAAGGTATTAAAAATAGAATATAGTCACTTTCTATGTATAGAAGCTACTATAATTCTATGGTGACATAAAGAGATACCCATCATTATTAAATTACTCTAAATCTAAGATATTTACTTCTTACAATAACATTTTACAGCTTAGGAAATTTTCCAAATTTTGAAGCTCACCAATTCTGTAGTTTCATTTTAAATAGAAAATCCTCTTTGAATTGGACAACTAGAGTTAACATTTTAAGATATTTGTAAAGTGCTATTTTATACTCCTGCATAGTGAATTTACTAATTTGTTAATATCAGGCTAACAGTATATTACCTACATCAATAAACAAACTATACCACCAAGAAGTGTACATTTGACATAAATATTCATGAGAAAACATTATATTCTCACCTATTGAGTCAGGTAATTGTTGCAACATATTCGATGATAATAAGAGGTCCTCCAGGGCTTCACATCCAGAAATATCCATGTCAACAGTTTCTATTCTGTTTTTTGACATATCCAGGTATACCAACATCTTTAACTTCCCTATAGACTTGATGACATTGCATAAACTCAGGGTTAGTTGAGAAACTTTCACAAAACATTTTAAAGTTGTCAAAACCACATTCTTGCACAATTAATTTTAAAATCAACCACAACAATAACAAGTGTTGGCAAAGATACAGAAATACTGTGACCAATCCCCACACATTTCTAGGAGGAATGAAATATGTTGTATTCACAATGGAAAACACTTTGACAGTTTCTCAAATTGTTAAACATTGAATTTCCATGTGAGCCTGCAATATCTACATATACACCTGAGAATAAAAACAACTATGTACATACAAAACCTTACACAAATGCTCACAGATGCATTATGCACAATAGCCTAAAGGAGTGACAATCAAATTGTACATCAGTTGGTGAATGGGTAAACAAAATGTGGTTTATCCATAAAATGTAATATTTTTTTGGCAATAGCAATAAGTGAAGTATTGATACATGATGCAGAGTGGTTGAACCTCAAAAGATGCTTGTCACAGACAGCATGTATTGTAATGATTCCATTTATACTAAATATCCAGAATAAACAAGACAGAAAGTAGAGTAGAGTTATTAGGGACTACACAGAGGTGGCATGAGAGTGACTGCCAATGGAATCAGAGTTTCTTTCAGGAGTGATGAGAATATTCTAAAATTCAATGTGTTGATGTTTGCAAACTATGTGAGCATGCTAAAAACGACTAAATTGTGTATGGCATGTGAATTATATCTCAATGAAACAGTTAAAAGAAATAATATGCATCAATGCAACTGTTAAAACACAGGAATAATCTCAAACTTACTTCTGAACAAAATAACTAATGTTGCCACTGAAATGATGTTAATATGATAATTCTTAAAATTTAAAATGCATGAGGAAGGTTTAAAATTGTGATTTGGACTTTATTCTACTAACCAGATTTGACATTTTGTTGATTCAGCAGTCAAAATGTGCACCTGATATACTGGAGAATATCACGAGTCAGACAGGTAGAGGGACAAACTTGTTATGATGAAGACAAAGTCTCCATCCTTAAGGAGTTCACAGTATTGAAGGAAACATTTGAATAAATGAATAGGTATAATATCCTGTGATAAATACAATAAAAAGCATGTAGAGAATGCCACAAAAGAACAGAGGAAGGGTTGCAAATTGCCTGGCAGACACTGCTTGTCAAGAAAGAAAAATCCTAGGAGAGAGAACAGCATGTACATGCACAGAGAAATGTGAGAAAGCATTGCCTGCTTGAGAAAGAGTGAGAAATTCAAAGTGACTGGAATTTGTGATGAAGTTGGGTTTATAGAAGGAGCCAGCTGGTAAAAGGCATTGCATGTCATATGCAGGGATGAGAACTCTGTCTTACAGGCAGAAAAGCTATTCAAAAGTTTATAAGATGGGGAACTATATCATTGGATTCATGCTTGGAAAACATAACTTTAGGAAACCTTCACAAAGGCAGATAGGCAACTGCAGTTAGGGGCCATTAGAAGTACTATGCTGTTGGCCTGCAGCATCCACAATCAGTTGTGAGTCACAATATTCAAAAAAATTGCATCTGTACTACAGATGTACTGGGGTTTTCCCTTGTTATTATTCCTTAAACAATACAATATAGCAACTATTTGCCTAGCATTTGTATTGCATCAGGCATTAAAGATAATTTAGATGGTTTAAACTATATGAAAGGATGTATATAGGTAGTATGAAAATATTATACTATTTTATATAAGGGATTTGAACATTTGTGGATTTAGGCATCCCAGGGTAAAGGGTGTTCTGGAACCAATCTCCAGTAGATATGAGAAGACTACTGTATCAATGCAGCTTAGTTGTTTAGTAATTTGGTACTTAAGGCAGAAGTGAGGATGGAGAAGGATGGGCTCCAGTAAAATTTAGAAGTGGAATGACTGGGTTGCTGATTGCAGGGGGCATGAGAAATCACTCGTACCATGGACAATGAATAAAGAGTGATCACTTGGCTCACACATGGAGCAGGATGACAGTCTTCATTTTTATTTATATTAGGGTATGCTTTGCAAATAAGTGTTCTACACATTTCAGAAGCACAATAGTTCATCTATGTGATCTACCCATATACACCTTACTATATCATCTCTACTTATCTGACAGAGTATAGATGAACAAACATTAATATATACATACAAGCACATGTTTGGCACTTTACTAAGTATTTTATATACATTTTTGTTGTCCTACTACTTCACATTCTTGTGACTCAAATTGTGTATTGCACACCAGCAGCACTGACCTCACCCGAGAGCTTGTCAGAAAGGTAGAATCTTGTGCCCATCCCATCACAATGAATCACAATCAGCCTACTTTTGTCACTTTATCTGTCTACGGACTATAAATACCATTTGATTATGCTGGCAGTTCCTGACCACCATGTCTCTACTTAACCCAGTGCATATCTCTAGTCCTCTCATCTCCCCAAGTGGCCACAGAAAGAGTACTTGGAGATCAGACCATAGGGCTGAGTTTTCCTCCCTACTTAGAAATATGTCACTTGGAACAAAACTGTTAGAAATAATTTTCCACTCTAAGAAATCATTATGTTACCTTAACCCACGCTTCCCTTTTATTGAGCAATAAAAGAATGTTATATGTGTATGTGTGTTTTTCCTTTTTTTTTGCTTCTTTATCATGAGAATATTTCTTTCATCCTTGAAGTTTCTTTAATGCTATCTTGTTATCTCAAGCAGAAGTCACTATTTTTTTGATGTAGTTTCTGAACATTCCTTTTGGAAGCAAAAGAACACTTTGGTGTTTACTTCTGAGTCTTTCTCAACCTGCACTTTTAAACACCTTACAAAGGCATTTAAAGCCTGGTGTAAAAGGCTTTTGAGGAATGTCTCAAAGTCCTTGAGGGTGTTGACCATATGTCTCGAAGTGTGGAAGGATTTGTAGGTGAGCACTGGACAGCAAAGGAAAAGAGTGGAAACCACAGGTTGGAGAAGATATTGGCATTTGTTTGAAAATAAATATAAATTCAATGCACTGTTTAGTCGTATTTTGATTAATTAAACGTAAAATGATGGTCGTAAGATAGTGCCACATAGAAGAAAAAACATTTGACTATTATCTATTTGCCTCTCTGATTTATGAAAAACTGAGTAGTAAATCCATAACTGTGGATGCCCGAGACCACAGTTATGATCAAAACCTATACATATTGTTTTGTCCATAAATACATAGCTATGGTAAAATTCAGCTATCGATTAGAAACAGTAATATATAAACAATGAATAAATAATAAATGACTAATAAATGAATAAACAGTAAGATAAACAATGATGATGAAGAATAAATAAATAAATAAGTTCAGACTTCCAAATATGTATTATGAACTAATAAAAAAGTAAATTTGCTTTTTTCCCATCTTACAATACTAATTTAGAATTAATCATTCTGTGATGTAGACATAGATTGCAGGCTCTGTTCCGCCTTAAGTCAAAGTCATGTGCTGCCAGGTAATTGAAAAACAGCCTTTTCCCAGTATCAACATTTAGAAAGCCATGCTACTTATGGTAGGGAGGTGTGGGGGTATTCCCATAAAGGGTATAGCAAAAAGTCAAATTCAAGTATAGTAACTAAAGTAAAGAATCCATTTAAAGCTAGCAGACAATATGAAAAACTGATAGAAGACAAATTAGGTAGCATTCTGTTTTCTAGGTCTCATCACCCCTTTGCATTTAAATAATAAATGTATTAGAGAATTTGGAGTGTGAGTTGATTTGCACAGCTGTGTTTTGGAAACATATCCACCATGATAAGTAGGATGAGCCTAATTCTCATTTGTCTCTGTCAGTGGTTCCATGCAGATAGCTGTGGATGCACTACCAAGATCAGTAGCCTCTGAAGCTGGGTTGAGTCCAAGATCCACCATTTGCTGGCTGCATGCCCTTGGGCTAATTACTTGCCCTTTCTGTATTTCAGTTTCCTTATTCATAAAATGAAGATGGTAAAAACCTACATTACAGGGTTGTTAGGAGGACTCAATGAGTACATATTTGTAAAACATCTTGATAGTGCCTAGCTCATGTGCCATGAATAAACATGTTGAAGAAGCAGGTGTGAACTTCCAACTAGACATGCATTGTTTCCTCAACCTCTGAACAGGGAATTAATAAGCATCTTACCCATATTTACCCAGGATTTGCACATATATACTAGTACCCTATTATTTGTGGGGGATAAATTTCAAGATATCCTATGGATGCCTGGGACCACAGTTATGATCGAAAACTAATATACTGCTTTTTCACAAATACATAGCTATGGTAAAATTTAGTTTATCAATTAGGAATAGCAAGAGATAAATAATGAATAAATAAAAAATAAATAAGTAAATAATAAACAGTAAGATAAACAATGATAATGATTAATAAATAATAAATAATACACAAACAGTATGATAAATGATGATAACTAATAATAAAATAAACCAATTATAACAATATACTATAATAAAAGTTAGTTAAAATTTATAAATTGCTTATTTCTGGAATTTTATATTTTTGAACTGCAGTTGACTGTGGGCAACTAAAACTATGGAAAGAAAATCTATGGATAAGGGGTAACTACGGTATATGAAGTGTACTGAATATGGCATAAATGTGTAATAGAATCTATATCTGTCTCTACTTTAATGTGTGATCTCCTCAAATATATTTAAGGTCATTGAAAATAGTATCTTTGCAACTCTGATACTGGCATAGTTTCTGATTCCTAGAGGTGCGTTGGTAAATAACTTGAATGAATCAACAAATTGAGATGGGCATACTTTTCTGTTTTCTGTCCATATTTATAGAAGTATATCCTTTTGCTAGGGGAAGAAGACATTTTTCCTTAATATTTTTCCAGATGTTTTTTCTTTCTGTAGTTTCATGCTTATTTAAACAGACAATAAGCTTCTTGTTCTTTTTGCATGTGAAATCAATAAAAAATTTTCATCAATACAAAAAAAAGGAGTAAAATTGGCTTTTGGAACACACATCTAAACTTCTGTGTTGACTGAAGAATTATTACACACGCAGCTGCCTTCGTTCTCAGTCCAATGCCAGGAGTTTAGGGTTCGTCAACCACAGGGGACTTGTGCTGGCTCTGCTCATGTGCGTGTGTGCACATGCTTATTCAAGTGCACATGCTGCAGGTGGTGAGGGGCAGTGTTCTTTGGGAAGCCATTCTTTCACTAAATGGACAAAGCGGGAGAAGTCACACTCCATGAACTGACAGGTAAGCCTACTACTCAGGAAGTCCCACGGGACTGCACTTTAGTCAAGGAAAACAAATAAACAACAACAAAAACCCCCTGACTGTTCAACTTTCATTTTTAATGCCATTAGATTGCTGCCATTTTCAAAAGCTTAAGTGGGCTCTATTCTATTTGTATATTGCCTGAATCAAAAAAGAGATTTTCATCTTGTAACCTCTCTGACAATATGAGCAGAAACCATTCTCTAATTACCTATAAGAATAAGGCTAATTTGTAAAATAAAATGTAGTATTATGTATAGTATTCTTCTTTTCAAAAACTACTATGAATGTTCAGCTTTAAAAAACAGTGACTATGAAAAGAGATGAAAAATATGCTTCTCAGAGAACAAGAAAAAAATTTTCATACATTTTGCATACCTGTAACACTCTCAGAGACATTTGAAACACTCATGAACAAATCAGTGAAAACACTTGGTGACTGAATACTTCTAGCAAGTGTTCTTTTATTTTGAAATGCAAGCACTGAGACTTAAGATTTATGATTAGTTATTATCAAATGCAACCAATGGGTAACACAAATGTTAGACAGTGTGCCATAATAAAACTTACATACCCCAGGTAGTATTTGTAGTGCATTATTATCCATCCATAACTCCCTTAAATTTTGTATTTGATCCAGAACTTCAGGCTGGGAGAGAGGCAGAGAGAAAGGAAGAAAACAAAATGAGTCTTTTCTTATCATAAGTATTAAATACCATTCCTTGGATCTTGAGTTTTTATTTGGGAATCTGTGTTAATCCTCTTAGAATCTCTGTTTAATAGACCTCTAACAAAACTGCCAGTCCTTGAGGTAGCCAGCCTAGAACTATCTGGAATCAATTAGAATAACACTAATAAAAATTAAGATCTATTATTCAGACACATTAGTCTATTTCCTTAATACCTTCCCATTATTGTTTGTATCATTAATTATACTCTAATCAATTGATATGTTTCTTGTTATTGAAGCGGAAGACTGAGGTTTGTAGTCACTATGTGCACATCTTGTTTTTTTCCATGGTATCTGGCACATAGCAGGTTTTTTTTATGTGTAGTAACACTTCACCCACAAACAACTTTCACAGCACTGCAGTACTGTGATGTGATGATAGTCTGAATGAGAACTTTTGACTTCTTATTCTTCATTTAATCAACAAATATTTATCTGCCGAATAGTGAAATGCCTACTAAGTGTAACAAATAATGCAGAACTCACAGTAAGATCACATGTAGCTCCTTTGAAGTACATTTTAGTCAGAAGTGCAGTAGTGATAAATAACATGATGTGTGAATAGAAGGATAGGCAGTTTGATTTACTTAAGTTTGAGACAGTGAGAAGCAGGAAGTGAGGCAGCAAAGGAAAACAAGGATTTACAAAGACCACATTTTTTTTTTCCTATTAAAAGGGAAATAGGAGTTTATTGTATGGGTGAAAGGGAATCACTAAAAAAATTTTAATAGGAAGTGATTTTGATAGAGTGGTGTTTTTATTTATAGATATCTAATATATATAAAACTCTAAACTAAGACAACAAAGAAAAATTTAAGATAGAAAAACAGATTAGGATTGGTAACGAAAGAGATAATAAAGAATAAAGAGAAGTTGGATTAAGGAATCATTTAAAAGATAATGGTAGGACTTAGTGACTGGGGTGAGGTGAGTGATTCATGGAGGTCTCATAAGTTTTCAGCATGTTTTGGTGCTACCAATGGAAATGCAGAACAACCAGGAAAAGCAGATACACGGGAGACACTGAACTCAGTTTTGATCATGATTAGCTTTAAGTTCCTGTGAGACATAGGTGGAGATGCCCAGGAATCAGTTAGTTATTAAAGTCTGAAGCTCCCGGAATTGGTTTGGGTTGGAGATAAGACTTAGGTATTTTATGGAAGTCTAAAACCATGAGGATAACCTCACCATGGGGAATGTGAAGGAAGGCAGATGTACAGTTGATAGAGGAAGGTGCCTTGGGTAACGCTAAGCTCTGAGGGCTGAAAACAGGAGTGACATATTGGAGAAACCAAGGAGAAAGGGAGTCCAGGAGAGTATGGGGTTACTTGAGTTCACTGACTCAAGCTGTATGAGGAATAAGAACGTGAACAATTGTATCATGCATGGGATAGATGTCTGGTCAAATAAAAGATTGAAATATTCACTCAGTTTTGAAAACAGCAGGCCACTGGTAGTCTTGGTGATAGTCATTTCAGGTGCTAACTATATTATGGTGAGTTTAAGATAAATAAAAAGAAAATAAGTGGGAACAATACAGGTAGAATATTCTTTTTTTTTTTTTTTTTACTAGCTATGTGACTTTTAAAAATCTTATTGGTTCTTTTTAGTTATACATGGCAGTAGGATCCATTTTGAGATAATTACACAAGTATGGAATATATCTTATTCTAATTAGGACCCCAGTCTTTTGGATGTACACAATGGTGAGATTCACTGTGGTGTATTCATATATGAGCATAGGAAAGTTATGTCTGCTTCATTCTACTGTCTTTTTCTTATTCTCCCTCCCTTCCCTTCATTCTACTTTGTCTAATCCAATGAACTTCTATTGTAACCCCCCCCCCCCATTGTGTGTTGGTATCCACATATGAGAGAACATTTGACCTTTGGTTTTTTTGGGATTGGCTTATTTCACTTAGCATGATAGTCTACAGATCCATCCATTTACCAGAAAATATCATAAAGTCATTCTTCTTTATGGCTGAGTAATTGTCTATATATACCACACTTTCTATATTCATTAATTTGTTGAAGGGTACTTACATTAGTTTCATAGTATAACTATTGTGAATTGTGCTGCTAAAAATGTTGATGTGGCTGCATCACTGTAGTATGTTGATTTTAAGTCCTTTGGGCATAAACTTAGGAGTGGGGTGACTGGGTCAAATGGTGATTCCATTCCTTGTGTTTTGAGGACTCTCCATACTGCTTTCCACAATGGTTGCACCAATTTTCAGTCCCACCAGCAATGTATGAGTGTATTCTTTTCCCCACATCCTCACCAACATTTATTGTTACTTGTATTTTTGATAATTGCCATTCTGACTGGAGTGAGATTGAATCTTAATGTAGTTTTTATTTTCATTTCTCTAATTGTGAAATATGTTGAACAATTTTTTATATATTTGTTGACCATTTGTATTTCTTTGTTGAGAACTGTCTGTTTCGTTCCTTTGGCCATTAATTGATTGGATTATTTGTTTTATTGGTGTTAAGGTTTTTGAGTTCTTTGTATATCCTGGAAAATAATGCCCTATCTGAGGTGCAGGTTGCAAAGATTTTCTGCCATTCTGTAGGCTCGCTCTTCACGCTTTTATTTCCTTTGCTGTGAAGAAGCTTTTTAGTTTGATGCCAGCCCATTTACTGATTTTTGATTTTACTTCTTTTTAAAGTTTAGATGAAAGAAGAGGAAAAAAGTTGAGGGGCTATAAAGAAACTGAGAGGTCAAGGGGAAAAAATGCTGGTGGAAAGACAGGAGGGAAGGAGGGAGGGATGGAGAGAGGAAGTGAGGTAGAGAGAGAGAGAGAGAATATAAATGACAGATAAAATAAAATTAAAGTAATAAAATAAATTCCAAGAGGGGAAGGAGTTTGATTGTTTAAGAAGGAGATGACTTTGAGTGATAGCACAGAAGTGGCATGGGTGTAGGTTGGCATGGTAGAGGGATGACAAGAAGTTGAGGGAAAGCATATTTGAAGTTCTCAAATTTTATTGCTGTGGTAGGGATCAAGGTAACCTGTTGATCAAGAGGGGAGAAGAGGTTTGTGTAATAGAACAGTGGAGGAAAATGGCATATATTGGAATGGTTTGAGGAGAAACAAGGACAATCAAAATAACTTTTTTCTTGGGGCATAAGGATACTTAGAGTTTAGAGAAAATAAACAAAAGACTTCAGGTTTCCATTAGGTCAGAGAGGAATGAAAAAGAAAATTAAAAAGATAAAAAATTAGAAGAGGTCAGAATTTAGGGGTTTAAGATTTCTGCAGTAATTCCAGGCAATGATAATATCCAAGTTGTAACCTGAGAAGCGTCAGCTAAGGTCTCAAGTATGAAGTCTTGGTATGAGGGAAAGGGAAGTGCTGTAGGAACATTGCATGGCTTCTAAGGATTTGAGCAACCTATTATGCATTGCATAACTTACTCTCTTGGCTGCCTGGGGCAAAGTGACAGACAAAGCTGCCCAATCACACTTTTGAAAATTGTAACACTGGGTTCTATTGGGGATCCTAGGTGTCTATGACTACTTGGAGAGGAACAATTGATGCTAACCTATAATTCTCCTTTACTTCAAAGTATCTCATTCCATATATTTAATAACATAATAAGGGAGTAATAGTCCTACTTTATAGATGAAGAATCTGATAATCATTTCCTGAGGAAAATGAGAACGACTTGATAATCATTGCATAACTGCAGCTGGGATGGTTACTCAGGTCTTCTAGCTCTGCAGATGACATCATGTTGGAGCTTAAAACTGAAATTCCAAATAAATGAAGGGAGCTGGTGATCACAAATGCCCAATAAAGAGAGTAAGGCATATGCTGGATTTCTAAATAAAAGATATTTTTATTACTAGATGTTATAATAAAATGTACTACTGAGGAAATTACAGAAACTTCCTAATAATAGAAGAGACAAGATATAGTTAGCAAATCAATATATAGTCTTGCTGAAAAGAAAACAAAAAGTACAACATGAGTATTATATAATACCATTTTATGATCAATAGACAATTTTAAAGTGGATCTTGGAACTAAACTAAATGGCTTAAGTCCAACATAACACATAAATTACCTTTTTTCATGCTACTTAATTTCATTACAAAGTCAATCCTTCTCATTAAAAATGAGTGATTTAATTCAAGAACGACTTGGTATATTCAATGCTGGATGAGATGTAATGAGATAAAGATTCTCATAGACTGTTTTGGGGGTTATAAATTGCTATTGTCCTTTTAGAGAAGATTTTTAAATATGTATCTCACGCCTTGAAAACTTTCATATCTTCTTCTAAGCAACTACCAACTTCTTGTTATCAAAAAATTCTGAAATATGGAAAAATCTTAATATAGAAAAAATGTTCATCGAAGAAGAATAATTAAAAAAATGGTCACAATCTAAACAAACTATAGTATGAGAGAAAAGTGATTTTACTATGATCAGTCAAGATGAATTAAGAAAATGGTTGCATGAATATTAAAACAAATATAACGTTTTTCATGATTGTACCAAGTTCCAATAAGTACTATTACATATATGCAATTTTGGGCTTTTCTGCTAAATTTGACTATATGTCTTACTTTTATTCCACTAATTTGGATAATATAGTTTGATTACCAGTGTTTATATCCTATAACATCATTTCTCCCAATGAGGTTAAGAGAAATCCTAACTATGAAAACGTAACATCTGCTATTTATGTAAGTTTTTCAAAGTAAAATCAGTGAAATAAGAAGGGAACTTTCAGTAACTTAAAATTGTATGAGATTATGTGGTGGATACTGTAATAACGAAAACTTGTTATTTCAGAAACTGTGCAAAGGAAACAGAATTCTGGAAGAAAGAAACCTGTTTCAAAATTCAGATAAATGAATTTGAAAGCATTTTATCAAATCAACAAATGTAAAATAGCCAGTCTAAATTTAATAAATATATTCTCTAGTAAAGTGACTTAATTATAATATTCGATTGAGATAGTCCAGTTATTTTTTATAAGTTTTGAAATCATTGATATTTAAAAGCATTGCTTTTAATTTGTTTTTACTTTTTAAAAATTTTTGTTTAGTTGTTGATAGATCTTTATTTTATTTGCTTATTATTTATATGTGGTGCTGCGGATCGAACCCAGGACCTCACGCATGCCAGGCATGTGCTCTACCACTGAGCTACAGCCCCAGCCCAATTTCTTTTTACTTTTTCCAACTTTGTTGAATAACATTTAGGGTTTGCAATTCACCATGGAAACATGACCTAGGTTTAAGAAACTTTCTTCCCTTTTCATTTAAATCTCTTATTTAATAATACCCTCAGTTTATTACTAGCCCTTAGCTCTCACAACTGGGAAATCTTTTATTTATGAATTTCATAGTCCATGGTTGAAACTCTTTCTAATATACAAAATAGGATCACAGAAATTTTCAGCTCTTGATGAAAAGCCTACTTATCATTCTCTCAATTGTAATGTAATACATGCCTTGAGATTGTTTAACTTCTTCAGTTAATTTCTTTGGAGATGAAAAGGTTAGTTCCTCAGGGTCTGTGCCTATTTCCAGCTTACATTAGTTTTATGTTTCTCAGTTTTATTTCAGAAGTTGATCCCACAAATGTTTATAAAAATGTAAAACTTTATTTTTATTTAATTCCTCCATTCTAGGCAATATTTTGGAAAAAGATGCTTTATATTTTAGTTATTGTTGAAGAGGTAAATGGTATTCATAGTGACAATTAATAATGAAATTCACTGCTGAGAAAATGTAATTGATTTATAATTAAAACACTTTCAGTCTAAGCTCTTATGAATATTTTTGAATATTTTAATATGAATTTGAGCATAATATATTCCATTTAAATACTCAGATAAGTATATTGATGAAATAGAGGAAAAAAAACTATGATTTGATGATAAAATGTGGAAAAGGAGAGACAATATATACAATGATAAAATTAATACACAAAATGATCCGAAAAGACTAGTTAGCTCTTAGAAGATGAAATTTAATAGAGGCTAATGTAAGACCTGCCATATATCCCCAAATGAACCATAGAAGAATAGAATCTGAAAGAGAAGTATGTAAGTTGGGCATGATGACAGATGCTTGTAATCTCAGTGATTTGGGAGGCTGAGATAGGAGGATGGCAAATTCAAGGCCAGCCTCAGCAACTTAGTGACACCTAATCTCAAAAGAAAAAATAGAAAGGGCTGGGGATATAGTTCGGTGATATAGTGGTCCTGGATCCAATCCACAGTACCAAAATATAAATAAATAAAGTACACGTGAACAAAATTGGAAATTTAAGCAAAGAGTAAGCTCAATATTAATTAATTCATTTGTTTGTAAGTGAATTCATTTACTCCAGGAATATCATCTCCTATATACTTTTACTATATAAGGCAGACACTGTAATGGTCTATGGGAATAGAGTTCAGACTGGGAGATGGCTATCTCAAACTTGTTTATCTCAGTGTCCTGTTCTGTAGGTGGCCATCAACCCACATATGGATTACAGTATCTTATTCCCAAGGGTACAGGTGTCCTCAACAAAGTAGGTCTACTCAGATGACCTGGAAATCATGTGATTGGAGAAATGCTGAAGTGACTCAGAATGTCTAGATTGGAGGATGGAAGAGTAGATGCCAGAGACACTTGTCTCTGGACATCTTAAGGTTATAACAAAGAGGCATTGGTTTTGTCCTGTCTTCATCCCAGAACTAGAAACAATCATGGAAGTCACATATGAGCAGTGACTTTTTCTCCATTAGGTATATTCCAAATGACATAATCTGTTTCCTTTGAGACATAGCAACTCCAAAGTATAACTGAAATAATCACAACAACAAAAGCTAACTTCTATTGAACACTTACCACAGCAAGAAACTTTTCCTACTAGTTTTATATAGATTATTGTCATTGGCTTTTTATAACTACCCAATGGGGGAGGTGCCATCACTGGCAGTAGGCATAATGTTTAAGAACATGGTTTCAGAGACTGGGTTCAGATCCAGGCTTTGCTATTTACATGTGGTAAAATCTTGGCTCAGGTTCATCATCTATAATAGGTGGATGACGGTTGCATTATCCACATGGGGGGGTGATGAGGATTAATGTCGTTAAAATATTTAAAGTTCTTATAACAGTGTCTGGTTCCAAGTCTTATTGCTTATACTCATCCATTTCTGTTATAAAAAATACCTGAGGCTAGGTACTTTATAAAGTAAAGAGGTTTATTTGGCTCCTGCTTCTGGTAGCTGGAGAGTTCCAGCAGCATAGTAATGGCATCTTGGCAAGGTCTCTATGGCTGTGTCACAACATGGCACAGAAAGGAAATCAGCTGCAGGGAAATGGGATTGAAGGAAGGAGCCAGGCCTCTTCCCTTATAAGAACGCATTCTTGTAGGAACTAGTCTGGTCCTGAGAATTCCCTCATTCTCTTCCAAAAGTGATGCCCCTAATGACCTAATTATCTTGCATTAGGATCCACCTCTCACAGGTTCCACTATCTCTCAACATTGCCACACTGGGGACCAAGCTTCCAACATTTGAACCTTTGGGGGACACACTCAAACCATATCCAAACCATAACACTGCTCGATGCTCAATGAGTATTAGCTTTATCCCCATGTCACACAGGAGATTTAGCTTAAACAAATGTGTCCTATACTCATACAGTTAATACATGGGAAAATCAAGAGCCTGATATTAAAGTTTTGTAAGACATGATGAGTAAAGCACATAAGAAGAGGAATATTTTGGGAGAAAAAAAATGGTAAGTGGTCCACACTTGATTTTTCTTAGGCAAGGGGCCTTAGAATGACAGATGGCATAGCAGAAGACCAGATTCTAAAGACCGGATTTAATTCCTTCAGCAATCTTGTTTATCTAGTGTTTACCGAGTGTCTATCAGGCATCAGACTGGAGAAGCAGTCATGAACAAAATAGATGAATCCTTATCCTTATCCTTATGAAGCCAATGACAATAATCTATATAAGGAGTGATGTCTGGTCATCCATGTTTTCTGAGCTGGGTCCTACAAAATGTTGACGATTATACAGGACAGCAATTCTGGTTTCATGATCTCCACTTGAGTGTACTACCCTTGAATTACATTTCAAACTCGAGTGAACTTGTCTGAATCTAAATTTTAAGAGTGACAACTGTAACAAATTCACTTCCATCTCATAATTCTAACTGGTCTTATTTTCTTTCTCAAAAAAAGGGAGTAAAACCGTATATATATCCTTTCTCTGCCCTCTACACTGTAGCCGGAGGGCCACTAAGATCACTCTTGCTTGAAAATTGCCTTTCAGTTATCCAGAGAATGCAAAATCCAAATTCCTTTACTTATATGAAATGACTCTCATCTGACTCTTGCTTATTTCTTGGTCTCTTCCTTCACTATACTCATTATCCTCAAGGAAAACTCAACCCTTAGCAGTTGTTAAAGGCTTCACATGCTTTATCTTGCAATCCAGTCTTCCCAAATGTTATTCTCTAAGCCTTTGCACCTAAGCGGTGATCCAGTTAGGTGTCCTTCCTTTTGTGTTGGTGTCCCTACTGTAGCAATCTGCATGTTACACTGAGTTTGTAGGAGTGGGGAGCTGGATCTAGTTCACCTCTGTGTCTCCAACTCCTTCGACAGTGACTCATGCATGCTAGTGCTCCAAAACTTCCATCTAAATTGAATAAAATAAACAATCTATGTTCACAATCGGTCTTTTCCTCTAATCTGTCTTAGCAGCTCACTCAAAAGATAACACTTGGACTTTGTAATCACAATGATCAATATCTCTTTTGAAGCCTCACTTGCAAATATGTGCCTGACTGACATCAATGTTTACAACAGCTCAATCCACAATAGCTAAACTATGGAACCAAACTAGATGCCCTTCAATAGATGAATGGATAAAGAAAATGTGGTACATATACACAATGGAATATTACTCAGCCTTAAAGAAGAATAAAATTATGGCATTTGTAGGTACATGGATGAAGCTGGAGAATATTATGCTAAGC